>JAQIWI010000137.1:0-63437 GCA_034698825.1 Deuterosminthurus bicinctus | reverse complement strand
ATGGGTGTTATTCGAGTTGATGAAAGACCAGTCGGAGTAGGAAGTGTGGAAGCATCAACGTCATCATCCAATGAAGCTTCTTCCACACCTGCAGATATTGAAAGTAGCACGGATTTCGGCGATAGTGTGACTCTAATAGAGCCACCTCCGCAAGCCATTGAGCCTGTTGTTCAAATGTCATGATAATTTTAAGATTTTATACTTGTAACATTTTTCCTGTTTTGTATCTCGTTGTATCAATGATTGTCTTTGTATGACCCAAAGATTTTAAGGAATCAGTTGTTCATACTGAAATAGTTACTTGAAATACATGTGCCTTACTCGGCGTGTATTACGTACGTGGGCAAGGAATCTTTGGAAAGATTGTGATTATTCAAACTTGACGTCGAACTTTCATGTGGTAGATTTTACGGCATTGGTAAATCCCGACTTAGATAAAATTGATCCGACCGCAGGGATGGGAATATACCAGCCAAAGTACTCACGACGGGAAATGACGAAGGAAATAATGTGACGATGAAATGCCTTTGATATTAGTGACTAATAGTTTGTATAGGATCTTGTTGTACCATGGCTAACGGGTAGTAAGTGGGAAGTTTTGTTGTTGTGATCAGAGGATGCACTGTTTTACTTGCCAGATATTGATTAAGGCTGGAATGATGGTGGTCCAACTGAAACTGTCTGAAGGTGAACCAACTGCATTCAGATCAAAGAGTTAGTGTGCATTATTGTGGAAGGTTAGAGGGCTAAAACGAATAGAAGAAACCACCGAGGCTGTCCTGTTCCGATTTGAGTGAATTCACAGGGAAGAACAAAAAGAGAAACAGACATGAATCGGAAGTTGACGGAAAGTTCATACGAGACTTGAAGTTTTGCTTTAATTTCTCTCGCAGATGAATCCTAGTGCACTCGAAAAGGCAACTTAATAGTACTCTCAATCACGAGTACTTTGGGAATAAGGTCGGAGATCAATTGAACTCAAAGGATTCCCGTCAACTTGAGCTCATGTCCTTTTTAACAACGTGTGCATAGTGCATGTGTAATCTTTCATCATGACTTTGCTAACTTAAGCTTGTCAGAACGCTCTTCGGGGCGAGTTAGTAAGGACGTGATGTACATGTAGGATGCCTTTACGCTAATTTTGATATGAGCTTTTACGGTTGAAAACGGGAAGGATGGTGCTTCAGGAAGGACTTTTCAGTGGGACTCATACACATAGTAAGGGAAAATATTTACCTTACTGCTTCACACTGCTCTGAGTATACAGTTGACTGTTGAACTCGGATGTAATGTGTACCTCTCCGTCTGTGGAATAATGAAAGTGATGGTAGGTAGAGGATTTCCTGTGTATGCTGGGAGAAAAGCAAACAATGAGACGGCTTTATGAGCCCCACATGTGGATAGAAGTGGAGTCGATGACGGGATTCGCTACTGTAACAATGGCCCAGGTCTCTGCAAAAGTGAGCTTTACATGCCAAAAGCTGAGTGCTTCAGCCCTTTGATATTTTCCTACTGGCCGACTGGATGCACTCCATCTTCTTTTGTGGCGAGTCACAGCGGGAGAAGTAATGTTTACACGTCTTTTCAGCCGATACAAAGATGGATGAATGAAGAGGAGGACTGACAGTGTGTGTGACAGATTCAAAAAAGACGGAATACCACTAGACATTCATATAATAAAGAAGGAATATGAAGAGTCTGTAGTGAGCTAAATGACGAGCTCAGCTCAGCTCAGCTGGTATGCAAGTGCTTAAATATATTTCAATAATGGCTGTCATCAAGTAGGCTACGGCTTGATAGGAACTCATAGCAGCTGGTCCCTTGTGCTGCGACGCTTTCATTACGCCGGATGAGGCGAGTGCCTTGGAAGGATGTCGGGTATAATCAAGATGTTGATGGGCAAAGGACTTGTTCTTCGCAGCAGCGTATACCACAGCTGTTCGCAACAAGTTCTAACTTTTCATCCGCCCGCGCCTCTGTAGTCCTCTTCATCTTTTTATTACATGAAAGCCACCAAGTGCATGTACTACTACATGTGATCCCGCCTTTGAATGACAGTTGTGTCATCATCGTCAGCCTGAATCTCGAATTCTTGTCATGGTTATGACGATGGCATGATATCATAATCATAGTTAACCTGAGCTTCAACTCTGCTGTCCAGCAAGCTTGTTTCCAGGAAAGCAAACTTGATGGGATGGCATGAGTGAAGGATCCATGTCTCAGCAACTCTCAGCCTGAGAGCCAATTTCATACATGAGTGCCTGGAATCGCTTTGGACTTGATTGATTGATTTCATTTAGTGGTATGGGTTCTAGCCTCGGAAACGTTTGCATCTGCATCAATAGATTTCTATGAACGTTCCTCCTCTCGTATACTCATCTTCCTCCAACACCTCAAGCCAGGGTGCATGTAGTCGCAGTAGTGTAGGAGTGCATGTCAGGGTCCTTCCCTTGTTTAACCTCTTTTCTGTGCGAGCTGTGCAGAATATACAGATTATTGGCAAGTGGTGATTGTGAGTAATATGGAAGGCCGATGCTTTAATTTAGCCATGACTCCCGTCGTGGAATTTCATCATGTGGGCAAATCGGTTCGGGAACACAAGTGATTAATCTTCACTCTTTCATGCTACCAACTACAAAGCTTCTCCAAATGCATGCCCTTGTCTGTATGAGTGTATGTTATCTGTCTGCATGCACCAGCGATGTCCTCTGAAGCTACCATCCAGTCTAAGGCCAATGCAATTCATCATGTGCCACAGAATCCTCCCCTGCTCGCGCAGTCACTTCATTGAAAAATAAGGGCGCATTTACTTCCATAAGCCCGCAGCAGTACGTAATGGTGGACTTGATATATCCACGAATCCCAGTAATGTATACAGTTTCTCATGCAAATGTGCCCACAAGTCCATTATATTTGCTTGAATTTAAGCGAGCCAATCTGGTAGGAAATAATACAGAATATGGAAGAAAGTATAAAATTTGAATATCATAATATTAAAAATAGGAATACAGTAGGATTAATGCTCAGCCATAGGGGTGTGCGCCTATTTGGACCTGTCTCAAAGGCAGCGAAATCAATCCGCTTTTGGAAATTTTCTAACAGCTAAAGCGGCTGCGGCTTTGTACAATGGATATCCCTCTGCTCATGCAATCCAGAGCGACACATAGAATTTCAGATAATCTGGCCGGCATTCAACATGAGAATTACTCAGAGCGCACACCAGGGAATGTTTTCAAGTATTCCGCTAAAGACGTCAGCTTCTGTGGCGAGAAAGAGGTCTGTTTATGCGTCTGGTTTGTTTGCTAGACTAAAATCCGTTCCCTCTGCTTTCCTTTGATAGTGACAATACCAGGGAGCTGATGGTCAAGAAGACATTGATATGCAGTAGTGTGGTGAGGGTGGTGTGGTAGAGTGATTAAGAGAGAATACAATGGTAGAGATAAATGGTGCTGAGTTAATCAAAATTAATCTATATGAGAGAGTGTTGCAGAATTTTTGGACATCAATTCTGTTCTCGGAGGCAACCCGGCGTAGTATTAGTGAGCAAGTAAATTCAGTCTGATGAGGAGGACTTTGCTGTGGGATCTTTGAGGATGGGCAGCAGTAAGTAGTGAAGAGGTGGAAATCCCCATGAAGCTCTGCTTAGGTTTACAGCCCCTTATTTATCGTTGTTTGCTCCCAGTAGTCATCTAAGCTAGTCATGAAAATGGTTGAGCGCGGAGATAGCACTGACTGAGTTTGCGATGAGGCTGTACGTGCATATGTGGGTTAGTAAACAAACCAGCATCCTGATCTGATCGCAATGGTAATGTGCGCTCATGGATAAGGAAAACTCAGCCTACTTCATGCTCACAATATTTTATACGCTTTCCGTATCTTACGGCGAAATTTCCAAGAGGTAATGCAGAGCACGTCTCAATGACATACTAATTATACCCTGTCACACATTAGATGAACACGCTTTATTACTTTATAGTATACTTTGTTGTTTCTGTGGTTGAGCTGTTGTTGTTGTAAACACTGCAACTCTACAGATTTTCGCTCTGCTGAGTTCATTGGGGTTGGGATCATTCGTGGAAATATCTCTACTGTATCCAGCCATTTCCTCATCGGCTAATGGCTTTCTTCTTCTCTCCCTGCTAGTTTTCTTAGCATGACCAGATGAGCAAATAAAGCTACCTTTAGTATTACACAGCGACAAAAACAAGTTGGCTACAAGACATTCATGCTCCAGAAGTTCAGTGAGTAGTATCCACCTGCTGATCACTGTCATCATCATCATAATCATTTTATCTGCTGGACTTCGTTCTTCACACCGCCACAGTGGCGGAAATGCAGATCAGATTGGACGGATGCCAGTAATTTCCTGAAAAGCTAGTAGCACCAGAAATGTGGGCTGTGGTAGCGGACCGCAATGAGCCCCATGTTATTTTTCTAAAGAACTTCTCGGTCGCCCTTCCAAACAACGAGAACATACACGTAATCACAGAATAAAAATCGTAGTTCGTGGATCCAGTATATCCTGGTGATGATATGGCCTTTCGGGTTTGTTTTATTTATTGACAAAAGGTTGATGATGTGTGGGCACTTTGGATGCACGCATGGTTGCTTTTTGCCCACCGGTGGATTCAATACATGCACTCAGGCGCCCATTTGTGTACCCACACACAAATCACCATAGTCCATTATATACTACGTCGCGTGAAAAAGCTACTCATATAAAGCTCCGTGGATTTTCAACTCACATGTCTCCCTTGATAATCGTACCTTCCAGTAGAAATGAAGAGGCCAAGTTTGATGGAATGGAATCATGAAATTCCATTCCATGCTACATCATGTGTGAAGTCCATTCGTTAGCTGTTGAAAAGGATAAATGATTTTCCGAGGAAAATTTCTGTAAGCACATGCTGACACTCACTCCTATGCCAGTGCCGGTCAGCGTTGGCATCAGGAGGACATGCTGTATAATGGTGACATCGTAATGATGGCAACTCTTTTTGCCACATGACAATATGCGTTCTTGTCAAGCTATCTGTACCTCCATTGCCAGCTCTTACATTTGCTTTGGTTTTCGTGCAACCGCCCATGAAAGAAGAGGAATTTCATGTTTCAAAATGCATTAAACTGAGAATTATTCTTCATTATTATACTCTAGCGGGTTGCTTTTTGGACCGTAGTGGCACAAGCTTGGTACTTGTAACATGGTTGGTGCTAGAAGCACCGCGTGTTGAAAATCGCAGACTAAATTTAGATTATACCATTATTTTAATCATCAATTTAGTTTTTCACCGTTGGAAGTAAATCACCACAGGAAATAACTATCAAAAGCTGCTAGCCCCATGTGCATATAGTACCAGTATTAGTTACTTCTATTCAGAGAGATCCATACGAGTGGGTTGGGTATAAAGATTTCTGGAGCTTATCACACCAAGAACATGGAAATTGCTAGTTTGGTGATAGAGATGTGAAAACTTTCGCTAGCGAACGGTAATTTGATGATCTTAAAACTGGTCAATTTCTATTGACGATTTCTACTTCGCTGGTTCATTCGGGAACATCGCATAGAATTGCGCGCGATCTATGAAAGTTGACGCCTGAAACCCTTGGTGTGGATTGGTCAATTTCAAGGTTGCCAAAACGTAGCAAGGGGTTGGAGACGAGTAGTAGATTCCAGAATAGTTCAACGGATTTTGTTTTTGCGACATGATTGAGTTCATTTAAACCGCAGAAAATACTGTACGTACACGCTACGACGATGTTGAAGTTCCTAAAGATCGGGTAACTTGCTTGCTGAATTGCTTTGTAATTTTACTTGTACTGCAGAAGCTGGAAGCCGAGTTGGTTCCACAATCTCTCAGTTTTCATGACATCCAACGGCAAGATGTTTAATTTGCTTAAACAGACAACGGAGCTCGATTCCTTCGTTTTGGTAAATTAGCTGCCCAAGTATTCATTGCAAGTGTATGGCTTCGACAAAACAAAATTGTTGATCTGATAATTCAGCACATTGTTTTATAGCACAATTCACCTATTGTGAACAGTATTTCGAGCAGACATATGGTCCGTAGGGAATTTTGCATCTCGCTGAGCTCGTGATAAACTGTTGTAAATCAGTCCACGCATAAAACAATCCATCGCTAGATCATGCGCCCAGTAACAGCCGCTTCAACCGATTTGTTCACAATTAGTAGTAGTAGTAGCAGCAAGCACCCATTTCATTACCTACGGCATATAGTCATGCGGGTAGGCCCAAATAATAATAATCTACGCTCTAGGAAAGTATAAAATCCCCGGAAATCGGTGACTTGCGTCATACATACGTACCCTTCATTCTAAACACCACATCGAGCATCCTTTTTTCTCAAACTCACAAAATTTTTAATTAAAACAATGTAAGATATGGTGGCATGGTGGTACGCCAATGTTTAGTAGAATGACCACTAATCTTAATGTTTGCTCGTGTTGCAACAAGCCTTGGACTTGAGCCCGGAAGCACCCCTTTACAACATCAGCAGTGTATATGTCCAGGCACATTGCTCTGCAGCACCGTCTACTGCCATTGCATTATTGCTTTGCAGCTCCTCGACCTTTCTCTGAGCCATTCGTGTTAATTCTAGTGTATTCGGCTCCGTTCGAGGCTGCTCGGCCTAAACAATGTGGCTATTTTATAGGTGGCTTGACCGTTTTATTTTCCACCTTTACTAACACTACTGCTCCCATACTAACTCCTTGACTAATTATAAAAACAATGACTGTAGAATGGCGGGAAAATTAAATGCAAAGAGATGCCCTGAAGTGTAAACAACTGGAAGATATTTCGTCCTCTGCATCTTTGTGTTCAAGTATATAACTTTACTATTTACTTCTACCCGATTGATTAGGTTGTGTAGCATACGCAGATGTTTGAAAATTATAATAATGTTTTTCTTGTCATTTGTTCAGACCATAATAGTTGACAGAGACAGGAGGACCGGGAGGAAATGAAAGATAGGCAAGCAGGCTGACAGGCCCGCACAAACTTTATTAATGAGTGGCAAAGAATGTCTTCTTCATCGACCAAAGAGAGGGGGCTTGATGCGGAGAGGTGGAGAGGAAGAAAGTTTTCACCATGCTTTCACAGTGGTGCATACAAATTTTCTTGACGGTAAATCATTTTTTCTTCTCTCTAGCACTACATCAAGGCTTTGCCCACAGACACCAGAAGAGCTGAGATCAGGAGGAAAGCGAGAGGACAGGGCAGGCATTGGTGATGAAACGTGCACGAGAAGATGGTTGTGGCTTTTGTACTCAACCACGACTGACATACCGTTCTCACTCCGTCGTCTCATTTCATACGAACAGACAAGAATGCAACATGTCGGAAGTCTAAGGGAGGATCAAGTGAAGGCGCAGTAAATCATTCGGAGATCACTATCCCCATCGTTCATGCTTGATGACTCCAATTTGCCAAGAATTTTCCACTGTACTATTGTTCGGGTGACAAAGGGCTGTATATGCATATATTTTATTAGTATTCCTCCAAGTCCTCGGTAAAATGTCTTAACTTCTTTACATGTTCATTGTAACAACGTAGCTGCATGGTACATAGAGAAGTCCTGGGTGTGATCACATTACATAGTACAATACGTCATATTTTCTAAGCCTTTTTTGAAGTAAACAAAGTTTGGAGGCGTATGAAATGCATACGTACGAGTTACGATGAACCGAAGAAGACACAAGCGGGAAACTGAAGAATAACAAACTACATTGGAAGTTTTGAGCAAGAGAGGTTACGTCACGTTTTGGTATTGGATGGTAAAGATTCGCTATAATAAAGAGATATTCTTCCGATGCATGTATATATGTGCTTATATTCTTGTAATAATTAATTATTAAATGTGGAAACGGTGGAGAGATGTAGGTAGATAGACAAATTTTCATCTTCTTAAGCCTTAGAATTTCATATTATTGTAAATATTACATGTGTATACAAATCATATGCATATAGAGATATTACAGTAGAGAAAGTTATTGTAGACAACATATAGATACGTTTAATGAACGATATTATAAGTTAAGTAATGGAGCAGATGTGGTATCAAACATGAATTTGGCTTGAGGCGCTTTGGGATATCCATTTACACATTAAATCACTACTGTTTACACGAGTCAACTTTCACTCGACATCGCTTACAAATGTTCCGGGCTTGGAGTGGTTTAGACGTATAAGAGGATCACGTTGCAACTAGAACGTGTGTAAGGGGTGGTATTTTGTGATCGTCAATATCATTAGCGCTTCGAAAGAACTAAACTCTATCAGAATTGTACTCTATGCTCAGACATGAATATCATAGAAATTGATGCAATAATATTCATTATTATTAATGTGTGAATAATCCATTCAAGCGTACGTATAATTATGTATTGTATTACCTCACAGCACCACACCAATCAATCATCCAGCAACTAAATTGTGGAAAAGTTTATCACACGCGCTCAAATTAAGCTCATACGATACGTGCTCATTCATCCACAGGCCGGGTCAGTGTGTAACTAATTTTGACCATTTTCTTTGGTCCCAATCGTTACACGTGAACAAGGGTGCAAACGTTTTGTGACGGAGGGGAAATAAAAGTCAATAGAAACTTGTTTCCTTCATGGGGTTGCCCAGTGGCAACTCCCTTGTGAAACTTCCTACTCGGAGCAACAGGAAATTTAAAAGAAATGTGTGTAGAATGTACCAACTTGCGATAATGTCAAAGGTTAGACTCACGCCAACAGAGTTTCCGGCAGTCAAAAAACTTTACAAAATATGGAGCAACAACAACTATCGTCCAACTGTCTCGAGCGCAGCGAGCTCACATTTATCCTTGAACATCATTGAAAGGAAAAATTCTCCAGAATTTCCAAGTTAATAATGCTAGGATGAGCACATGAGCATGAACTTTGGATGGCAAAACCACCCACATGCAAGGACACATCCTGCCATATTTGTCTAAAGTATGATAAATTTTAGGAAGGCGAAATGGTTAGGATGTATCCGTAGGTAGAAGATGCAAAATTATAATCTATGCTGGAAGTCTACTCATAGATTCAGGAGTATTTTCAGAGAATCAAGTCGTTCGAAATAATTAAATGTACACAATTTACCAACTTAAACGTCATTGCAAGCTTGTATGTTGTATCTGTGTGCAAAAAAACAGTCAAAGACATGATGTCTAATTTGATCAGTTGGTAAGGTTGAGATAAAATTCAAAAGCTCCACGTCAGCAATCTGCTTGGAGCTTCCAAGCTTTGGTCACTAGTGATTCTCATGGCAATTATTCGTCGAAAAGAATGATCACACATAGAAGCCATGTCGAAAGAGAATTTTCTGGGGAAAACAAGGTTGCGATGAAGCAAAAATATTTTCCGGTTTCATCCTTACTTTCACATTTACACGCACACAAGTCCCCGTGTAATCTCTTACGCTATTGCTTACCGGAATGTGTCGGCATCATTTCATGTTTCAATCTCTCTCTCACAATATTTGTGCAAGCGTGAAAGAAAAATGTATTCAACGTTTGCAAATAAACATAGAAAATGGTTCTCAAGCATGAAATAGTAATGTGATGGAATTTTAATGGAAATATCTTATATTATTTTCTAAAATTGAAGGATTCGCTCTATTTCCTGCGAATACGAACGTTTCATAATACTGAAGTAGTCATGGTAGAAAATATTCGGAAAAGCTTATTATAGGGGCTAATTACAACGAAAATATCCTAAAACCATGCAGCATTCAGTTCCGCATACATACGACCAGCTTAGTAGGCATCTCCGCTCTGGTACGCCTACGTGTTGTAAGGGATTAGATGGCTTAATCTAGAGTAATTATTATTATCGTCCTCGCTATTCAAAGCCCACACAAATGACTAGAAGCATATAACAAGATTAGCTGAAAACAAGGATTTTTCCTCAAGACTTACAATAATTGGCAAAAGTCAGATGATTCCGGAGCAACAAAATCAGCGTGTTGGGAACAAAAGAATAAGTTCCCAGTCTGTGTAATGATGAGAGACCTGCGTGTTCATTTTCTCTTTTGTTTTCGGCAGACAAAGATGATAACTGACAGCACTGGAGGTAGAATTGAACGAGATGACGATCTCTTCTACAGACCTGTGTTGCGCATTAATTATGCGGCATGCACGTATATAGCCGTACTATACAGACATACACATGCATAAGAGCACATGTCTGACTGTACAAATGTTCAAATACAGACATCAACCATATTCATGTGTACATGTGTATGTGTCAAAGTGAGTTTTGTTCTCGATGGAGGAAATACTCTGTGCGCTACCTGCCGCTTTCTGTGGCTGTTATCTATCGAAATGGCAATCATTTCGACATTCTTATGTGATACACCTTGCCGCCGCCATTTCAATGTACCATCTTGATAGCAGCCTTCATCATTGTGTTCTGGGAAAGAATGAGGAGCCGAGTGCTTGTCACTTTGTAAGCTTCGGTCCCATTTTACAGTAGCTCTGTTTTCACGCACGTACGCCTTCGCAAGATGCTTATCTTGGCGAGGAGTTAAGTTAACAATTGAATATACAAGACATGGAGTTGCATGCGCGCAATGTAGCATCATTACGACTTTCTATCTGCGGAAGGAAGGGAAAGGAGGCAGCTGTTGCGGAACCTCTACTAGTCGGTCGTAAGCAAGATATATAATAATAACGATCTCAATCGTTACTGCACTCACCTTTTCCTCCGTCTCATGCTCTCCCTCTCTACATACATTGTGTGTTTCTAAGCTGCTGCAGAAGCGGAGGTGCTAACAATCTCGTCATAAGAACTCAGTTCATGAAATACAGCATGGGAAATACTCTGCAGCATCGCCTGTGCTTCTTCATACATTCAGGGGCTTTGCATTGCAGATTAGACCCCGATAAACTGCTGCACCTTTTTTTTCTTGTAATAATGCACACGAGGCAATGAAATGCTATCTCCGTTTCCTCTACTCATGGGAAATTCAGACATTCCGCCTCTCACTAGCAATCTTGTGCCTCATATATGATGTGGTTACTGTTGCGAGTATTAGTCTTCTTCTCCTATTTTCTCTCTATGAAGGTTGGATCTATATTTGGAGATAGGATTTCGTGACGTGAAGCTCTAACATGGATGAACCCCTACGAGGAGAGGGAAAAGAAGCAATGTAATAACAATGACATCTTTTATACTATATCCGTAATACACAGACATTCGACCTTTCACGCATCTACACGACTTCAAAAACTTTCTCTTGTATTAAATGCGTCCAGCATGCCTTGAGGGTTTATACACCATTTTAATGCACACTCATACACGTATCATAAGCGGAATCCAGGGCAACACACATTGCTCATACATACAAGCATTTTCATCCGATTCGAATCTATTACGAATTCAGGTAGCAAAATGCCTCCGGCGTTATCCTCTATAGGGACTTCCCTTCAACTCCGTCTTTACCCTCCCTCTCCCACTAATTTTGTAGGCCAACTTCCTTTCTTCATCTCTTTTCACGCACTCTCCCTCTCTAACTCACTCACACAAACGTTCCAACAACAATGGTAGGACTAAAGAATCTAGTCTTACCTCACAATTACTGATATTACGTCCTTCCCACTTATCAGGGCCACCAGTAGTTTGTGAATCACAATAGACAATCATATGTTCGCTTATACATTATAATTACATAGCCCATTGCACCATTAGTAGGATTATGAAAGAAGGCTTTTCGTATTTACCTACACGTCGTACGCATCACATCTAAATATATATATATATATAGGCTCCATTTTAATATGCAAGGATACACAAGGTGATGTGCTTGATTCCGCACAGGGATAGATATTTAGGATAATTTCTATGATAATGACATATTTGTCTCGGCACAACAAGTTGAAACCAACCGCTACATCTCTTTCTCAGGTTAACCATAGTATTGTTTCATTGTTTACCAACATTCAGCACCATCCTTTGCAAGTATTATAAATTTCTTAGCGTCCAATTTGTACAGGGCTGCGTGCTACTGTTCGGAAGAAAATAGGGCACACATAGCACGGACTGCGTGTTTAGTGCGATCAATAAGAGATCATCCATTATAATTTGGATCTTAATTACGAAAAAGAAGAGTTGGAATTCAACGCCAAGACCATAGCCCACTTTATGTACCATATGTTCTAGAATTTTTCTTCTTTTTTGTTTCTATTTTTTATTTAGTACTGAACGGCAGCCACCTGTATAAAGATCAGAATTGCGTAACCTATGTGGGTTTTTAAGTAAATAGGCCGTCATAGGACTACTCTATTGGGGTAAAATAACGGAAGCTAGCATGCGTGTGTGTTAGCAATATTGTAGAAATATACATAAGGATGTAAAGGCAGGATATTTTTGTACCTTCAAACATGACCGTACATAAAAGTGGAGAAGACTGAGGGAGGCGGAAAGAAAAGGGATAGGGAATGTTGATGCATGTTTTAATACCATATAAGGACGCGTATACCTACACAGGTAGGGAATTCTGAGTGGCATAAGTTTCGCCTCTCAGATGTTCTGCTCCTCATGAATAAATTACGTAAAGTTATCCTAGAAAAAGCTTTCTTCCGCGTAAACTTTGCTAAAATTTTTCCTCCCCTCAACTTATTCATTTTGAGGGAAAACAATAATGCGTAGGTGTGTAGTCTGTGTGCGACTCACTCAGCCATGCGATTGTGTGAACAGGCACATGCATATGACCAATCGTCGTTAGGGGAAATTATAGATTAGTTTAAACCTTGTTAGCCGCCACCTAATGGAATTACCATCTGGCCATTCACCTGCGTAAAGAGGCTCTGTTCTACATTGTTATGTGAAGACCGACGAAAAAAGGAAATGTTTGAAGGAATTAATTTTGAAGGGAAAAAGGGAAAGAAGAAAATAAAGGATCTGAGTTCAGTCAATGAAGAAACTTTAAAATAATCAAACCCATTAAGGGCCTGAAGATGGATGAGGGGAGCTACGATGATGATAGTTGGGAAAGAGGGAATACGAAAACCCTACGTTTACATTGACAAGCTTTCAGCTACTACACGAATCAATTTGCGAATGCAGTCATGGTTAGTAAAATCATTTGTGTACGCAAGTATCTGTATGCTAGCATGAAAAATGACTTGTGTCCCAGTAGAGTATGAGATAAGCTAGGTGAAAGTATAGTGAAAGTTTTGCCCTCGATCAAGCGCCAACTCATCCGTTGCTTGATTAAATGTGCGTAGAAAACGTGAGGAAAATGGATGGATACACGAAGCGACGGAACAGGGAGGGGCAAGTATGAGAAGCAAGTGACGATTACATGTAAAAATTGGACAGGACAATCTTGATTGCAATCAGGGGACAGAGAGAAATGCGTCGTAGAGAGCGAACGTAATTAAATACAATCAGGCCATCGAATCGTAAGTATAGTAAGAGCTTTAGCATAATAGTAGTATTGGAGTCAATAGTCGTAGTACTATTTGTAGGATTTCCGAAATCACACATAAACACTTAAAGTCAGCATTACTTAAGCGAACCGAAGAAAAGTTTTCTCCATATCGTCCACGTTAAACTAATAGAATGTACTACATACTCATATGGCCGATACTAAGAGCGTCACTGTACTTCAAAGTTGCAAAAATTCCATGATAGTAAACTCTCATTTAACCGCACATGTTAAAATGGCGCAAAAAATTTCCACGGCGAGCATCTTTGCCGTCGTTCTGCCGATTTTAAATAATTTTAAGTTGATAAAATTCGCGGAACCTATGGCACCGAGGTTGAAAATCATTATTGTAGCTCTTATTTTAGTTATTCTTAATTTGTTTGAACTTAAAGTATTTATACCTCAATACGGAACACCCTGTGTCATAAATGCGAAATGAGTCGTAATTGCTTCACACAAACTTCCCGTGCGCGTATGCATAGCATGACGTATGCACACACAATGTTACTTCATGGCGTTGATGTGATGTGAGTATGAGTTTTTGCTGGATGGATGGAATGGGGCAGGACTCTCTCCATCTTCTGCCTTCTTCTATCCTCCTCGGTCTCTTCTCTTAAGCATATTCAGTGTCGGTGGAAACACATCGATCCAAATAAGGTCGATGATTCGTACACTCATAGGCTCCAGTTGACTCTTCATTATTCGTCCCACCACGACTGTGAGCATAAGCAATGCTTTTTTGGTAACTGAAGAGTTGACGCTCCAAGCTGTAGTTTTCCGCTTGAAGGGCTCCAATTTCTTTCCTGCTCATCCAATTCACAGCATACATTCATCAAGCGTTAATTAATACTTTGTCATCATCATCATCGCTACCAACAAGTACTTATCATTCCTGTTCAAGAAGGAAACAAACCCGCCTCCTTCAATCCCTTTGAAAGGAGTTTCTTTATATTTCTGCACACTCCCACCTAACAGATCCAAGTTTCCAGTCTCTGACTTGCAATTCCGTGATCATCATCATTGACCGCGATGATAAATGAGAAGGATGATTTCTTTCACAACAACATTTACAGTGCAATCTACGCAAAGGCATAAACTGCGCTACCTAACGCATGGCTTCTACAACCTATTATCAATTTTCACGCTGATGAACACAATTTCTGCTCTGTAGTTATCATGAGGGTACACTGGATCATGAATCTAATTCAAAGCACATCATGATGAATTTTTTACTACAAGACATACACAAGTAATCCCTACCGACTACCATGTGTACTTTTACAAGACCACAGCTTCTTTTCTCACAGAGGTTTGTGATTTCACTGATTAAAATTTCAAACTCTCGGGAAGACAGAGACTACTGCATTAATAAATGAGATAACTGCAACAAAGAAAGTACGCCTGATCACAAGAGAGAGACAGAAGTATGAAACTCAATATACAGGGTGAGCCAGAAGACTTCAGACTTATAAACGTGAACAACGACTAGACTTTGGGAGTCTTGAACACTCATGTTTAAAATTGTTAAGTCTTGTCCGGCCCACCCGAGTAGAAACCTAAGTAGAATGGAGCTACAAGAAGAAAAAAAATACGCAAAGGTCATACCTCATTTGGTAATTGTGAACGCGCGTTACATCGTCGTACTTGTGATATGTGGCCTGAAACAGAAGGTACGACTCTCCCCACTCAATCTGCACACGCACTTGGTGCTTGTCATTAAGGTAAAAGCTGTTTGGATCCCGAATCTAGAACAAAGAAGAAAGGGGTTAAAAATGTTATTGCGGACTTCCATCTATTTACTTTTAGCTCAGCATGGCTGCTACCTCTGTAATAACTCATGGGCACATACACATAAGGCTCAGCTCTTGTTCGTACAGTATAATGCAAGAGTAATGAACGTGTTTCTTCAAGGACCACAGCATAATCCGATGCTTCAACTGGTCCCTAGATCGATAAACTATTGGGATTTGTGTGAATGTACGTGTGTGTATTTATACATACGTCTGTATATAAATATATATATACATGTACATGCCTGATCAAAAGACCTAAAAGGTTCCATGTAAGTAACCAAAGCCAAAGGCTTTGAAAGTTACTCGGGCTAGCTTTCACCTGGGAGATCCTTTTGTGCCAAAAGTTCCGTCCAAATAACTTAGCCCTTACCCATACACCTGAAGCAAAATATCATCTCCTACTGCTTCCGTTTCTCCCACACTCTCTATGAGTCTCGGATCTGTCAGTTCTGAGGAATTAGTCGGTGGTCGGTGTTTGCGGTGTAACATATGTGTGCATGAAGTAACCATAACTACCAGCTGTGTGGCCCATCCGAACGTCGTAATGGGATAAATATGACCTTTCTCCTGCCATGGTTTTAACCTCAGCCCTACCCCTCGACCTAACACACACATGTACACACACGCGCGCGCTCATCTTTTCACCATATTTCTCCATTACTTGCCTAAGGCTTTCAGGGAATTGTCGCTCTCTGTTTTGCCACTGCTTGTCTGCGTGAGGTCCGATTATTCTTGTTTTAGTAGAATAATAGCACGTTCTAATGGAAATAGCAACTGAAGTCTTTGGACTCTTCAGATTAAATCCTTATAAACAAATAAAGAGCCCTACCCCTTCTAAGTACTTGGTTGACTACAAATACCATGACAACGGAAATAAACATAGTGATATCTTCTCATAGTTTTACACATAAAATGCACGACTCATGTATCGAAGTTCCTTCCTATCCACTGAGACAATTGAACTCTTAGTTATATTGTAAAGAAACACAGTGATTAATGTAATATAAATCTCTAAATTTGCTGTGATAATTTCTTGTGTCAGTTCCATCAGATATTTTAGGCGTGTGAAGAGAATGCTGCAAAACATGGTACTGATGGAAGTTACAAAGCTCTATTCATCAATTGATTATTATTAGCATTAACAGCAATTTCCATTTGAAAACAAACACAAAAGACTAGAAGGGGACTTGTACAAAACCAGAGAAGGTGAAACAATTTTTTTCATCTTATTGTAGTCTCATACGGCGTACACAAGAGCATGATTGTAACTCTTATGGGACCATTATTCTTAAGGTGATGACCCTCATAGTGTGTCAAGTGAGAATGTTATTAAATATGAATCTCACATATGAAGAGATGAGATGAATACAATCATTCACGGTAGGAGGAAGAGACGGAGGATCGAGGGAAAGCTTTTATGGAAGCATTTATGGCCATTGTGGTCTGCCTGCCCATGAGGAATATAACAGAAATAACGCACACACACGCAGGGTAATTGTTTGGCGGGATTTCAATGCCATGCCCTTCCTGTTGGCAGTAACTACAGCACAGCTTTTCTTCCGCCCGGAAGCCTCTCGTTAAGTGTCTGTGTCTTTCTTTCTCGCTTTTTTCACTCCTTTACTGTAAGATGAATGTGCTCTATTTATCATTACTCCCGTACATTTGTTAAGCACAGTCATTTTATATTTTTCTCTCTATTGTGTACTCTTATTCCACAAAAGCTTAGGGCCATAAGTTGGTGTCATTTGTTGAATAAGATCAGATGACATCAGAGTAACTTGCAAGATTAGCCGTCAATATTTGTTGTATATTGTTTCCATAGCTCCAAGTGTCTAATTCAAAAGGAACTGAATGTTTTCAAAGTGTTCACAACAAACTAAAACTACCACGGCACTTATTTGCTGGCCAAAATATATATATTTTTTTTTCTTCCTTCTGTTCGACAACAAGGGGAATTCTTATTTGTGAACACTGACATCAACAGCGCCTTGACTTGGGGAACTTAAGCCTGGAGTGAGCAGGACCTGACTAAGAAGCAAGGTTCCGATCGTTGTGAGTGTCCATGCGCATGAGACTGGAAGAGAACCATGGGCATGGCGTAGGAGACAGTACAAGAGTAAGAGTAATTTGGGTAGAAAATCACCCTGCTTCATCTTTCAGTTAGACAGTGAAATGAAATGTGAGATGTGTGAAATTCGTATGCTCTTGTTGCCATAACTGACACGCAACTGCTTTGTTCCATTCTACTGCCAAAAAGCTCGCGCTTTGTACAGCATAAGGAGAAAGTAGTAGCTAACAGAGCCAGAGTTTCCCGTAAGCTTCTCCACGCTCGCTGAAAGTACCCACGTAAATCATTAGTATGATCTAGGCAATTACAGCTGTTCATCTCGTGAGAATTTCGTCCTACAGTATGGTTTGAGACCTCCCGAGTGGAAAGAGAAAAAGTTTGGAGAGATAGCCAGACAAAATGTAATTCTGTTGTAATGAAAGTTAAATTGTTCGTTTAGTGTCATTAATATTTTATCAAATCACTTGTATTAGTTTGAGTGGAGGTAGATAGTTGGTAGATAGTGAGCGAAGCAATCATTTAAGGAGGCTGGACCCATTCGTGCACGCAGTCAGGTGTGGAAAAGGAACAAGTGGAAACAAAAATGAAAATGGTTGCGGAAGTGGATCACTCTACTGTGGATTTTCGACCAAGATCAAAGGGTGCATGTTGTGATCGCCACCGCAAGCATTGAGATCAAATTTTGAGAGTCAACCTTTCCACTAATTCCATTTCCCTTCGTCTGTCTTTCCCTCCAAAAATCACAGGCAGAGATATGGAAGAAAATAAAGCAACTTCTGAGCTATGCTATAGCCACTTTAGTCATATGAATTTGATTAATTAAGCTTGAGATGTTTCCGGCCGTTGAGACTGTGGCAAGTAAGAGAGATTGGGAACAAAAATAAGGAGGGTTCTATTACCTCTTTGACTGTAACATCCGTTTCCATAATAATCCCATCGTCAGAGTCCTCTTGAACGTAGTAGTGACTGAAAGGAGCGTGGGTAAAGGCGATAGGGTCCAGAGTGGCAGATTTGGAGTTGTACCGTAGGAGGTAAGCACTCCAGCTGACGTAGCGCAAATGGTTTCTGGGGACATTGTGGACATCTTTGTAGGCCATTCGCACTCGAAGTGTTTCCGAATGCGTATCCGCCTCCAGAGTCCAAGCTTGCTTGTCTCGGTCGTAGCACTGTACAGCTTGGCTCACCATACTCCCAGGAACAGCAGGATTCAAAGGGCATGGGTTAGGACTCAGTGAGACTTCACTCAATGTATTTGCTGTCACCATCTCACAGTGAATGTGTAGGAAATTTTGAGAGGCTCCCTGGAAATAAATAAAAAAAGCATGAACCCTTTAAACTCAAGAATTTATTCGCAAACTTTTACATCAGATATTACTACCACGCACGCATCAACTAAACAGGGGTAATGTTGACATTGTGCAAATAAGTGCCGACGCGGTTTATACAGCCGTCAAGCTCTCACAGTACTCCGCCCTTATCACTATTATAATGTTGAATAAAAAATAAATCGAACCATTAACAAATAATGTACTTGAATCACACCTTAATGTGAGCAGGTCGATGGGATTTTTTTAGGTTCCGAGAGAACATTATAACATTGTTGTCTCTGGTACTCTAGTATATCAATACTGATGAAAGTAATGAGGTTTTTATTCATTTCCTTCATTCATGACAACTTTATCTCTGGTTTGCGTTTCCCTATTTATTCCCGCAGTGCAAAATAAAGAGTATACTTGTAACATGCAGATTAGCGTGGAATGTCTAATGTTGATGACATTTTGAAGTTTCATCGTCCCTATTATGCAAATGCTATCATGGGCTGCCATTGTGGTAAGTTGAAATGCGAAAAACGCGTCATTGTCAGAAAAAAGTTTTTTATTGCTCGGAAGTCAAATGCCACGGACGTTTTAAAAAAATAAATGGAGAGTTTTATGCATCGTTTGTGCCAGCTTCCCGTGAGCCAGACTTTCCAGATCTGTGCCCGAACGGTTTACTGTCAACTTTCGTGCATGTAAGTTGATCTTGGGAAAAAGTGGCCGGATTTTCTCAAACTTTCACAGGGTTTGGCACTTGTTAAATAGCTTAACAGAAGGGAGCACGAGATTTAGATTTCTCTTTCACCAAAGATTATTGAAAAGAACTATTGTGTATGTCTACTCTACTTGTGGGGTGGAGGGAAAAGTTAGTGGATTGCGACGCAGAAAAGTATTGTAGACAGATGGACCAGTATGACCAAACAGGAACTTTTGTGGCATTTAAAGGGCTGAGTTGGTAACAATGATCAATGTAAAAGTAAACCATATGAATACATCATCGGATCCTGTATCTGGGGAATGATGGTACTATTTCAGGAGGATTCAGTATTCTCGCAGCATCGATGGCTAACAAGCGGCATAAGTTCCTCGTGGCATCGTTTTTACTTTACTTCAAGCTATTTTTGTCGTCAGCATCTTGCATGTCTTTTGTATACATGAGGCAGTAATCATGTATCAAAGTGAAGCATGAAAATACGTGCTTCAGCAATACGAGCAAAAAAATACCTCCTTTTATGTATAAAATACACCCTTGCAATTGAACCTATACATGCATGCTGCATGAATAAGGTGGTTATAATGACATTTTCAGCGCCGTGAAAATAGCCAAAATAATGATGATTTACACTTTACAGCAAGAAAATAGGATGCAAATCCCCGAGCAAAATTTCACACCTAGGCATTCAATCATGTGAAAGAACTTTTTACAAGGCGGCAGGTGAGAAGGAAGACGATTGTAGAATAAGAAATTCCACGTATCTTTTAGGTCAACGTGGTGCTTGAAGATGGAACAGCGTCAAAGTGTAGTGAGTTTGTGTGTGCCCTAAATATTCAATCCTTACCAGTTTCTGAATTAGGCGCTTGTTTTCACATAGCCAGCTCACGTTTGTTTTTGATCTTACCATCATCATCATCACCATCATTTGGACAGCCACAGTGCTATCGAGCAACCACCCGCTGACGGCCTTTCGAGAAAGCGGACGGCAAGTCCCAAAAATTAGTTCGTGGTCAACCAGCACTCGACTATGCAAAGGTATCACCAAGAACTAAGACGCCAGCGACGGATGGTAACACAATTAACAGCACGGCCAGACTGTGATTATACTGAAAATGAGCCCAGTCTTTGCCGCCATCATCGACTTACAAAATAATAAATGGGCCTCTCGCACATAGGCTCATCAGTCTAACAAGCTTTGGTAAAATATGCGTCTTTATAATGTCTCCAACCATGTGAACGGAATCGGGAAGCCTGGAAGTCACACCAGTAAAGAGTACAAACTTGGCGCTCCCAACCACCCTACCACAATGTGATGTATGCATACGGATGTAATTATAGGCTAATTATAAGCGACATTACAGCTTTACACCGCAAAAAGTTCTTCGGTTCGAGTCAATAAGCTACGCATTACTGACTGCTCAAATTCACTAAAAATCGCCAAAGTTTGTCATCGCAACTTTCCATCAATTAGCTTAACTATTCTCATACATAATTACATGACGGAGTTTGTGTTAACTACATTTTCAATTTATGCGGCAACAGATTCCAGATCAAGCAAACATAGGAAAACTTTCCAAAATGGAGCTATAATTGTAAGCATTGTCGAGGAAAATTAACTATATTGTTCACGACGGCGGTCACCTTGGACTACCACATTGAATAAGTATACATGCGCCAGTAAAGCTGGATGAAAAGTTTTTAGATCTTGAGCTACTTAGCACGGAAAAACTGTCTGGGTTTGCGTACATAAGCAACGACAAATTTATAGAAAATAAAACTTTTGCAATGCCTAACCCTGTGTATTGCCTGCGGTTAATGCGGGAGAATTAATTATCCTGCGGCGTGATCCGAGTGTGTTTGTGAGCATCGTTTGGTTTTCAATTATAAGTAGTGACCAATACGTGGAAGTTGAGTGGGTTCGAGAGTGAATTAACTGATATAAACATAGAAAAGAGAGAGAGAGACACGGAGAGAACAGAATAGGACTTACACGATGCACTAGGTCAGCTAATCTTATTCTAGGAGCCCAGCCGTAGCTTTTTCCATCAGTATCGGAGATGTCATCTAGCAGACCAGAATCAATACGTCGCTCACCCTCTCCAAGGACCATAATGTAACGGACTCGACACTGGTGGTCAAAGCCCGTGAGTCTGTTCAGGTAGACAACGAGCCGCTCATCCGATGAGTCTCGGCCATTGGGGAACACAGCCACGTTCCAGTCAAATCCTCCAAAATTGAAGTAGACCGTTTCCAGCTTGAGATTATTGTTGCGTCCATTGGGACAGTTCTTGTAAATATTACTTATGTACGCGGAATTGGGCATCCTCAAGTCGGCTTCGAAGATGGTTCGAATGGAGCTGATATGAAGCTCCAGCTGGAACTCTCCATTCCGATCAGCAAAGTTACGGGCATAGAGATCATGTACAGGAATATAGCGGCGATTACCCTGGGCTGGGCTATCATAGCTAAACTTGACTTGTTTCCCACTGAACGTCTCATTGGCACTAAAGTGCTCCCGGTTCAATAGTGTGAAGGAAAAGTCCACATAGACTCTCATTCCTTCGGATGGGTTTCGCCAAACGAGATATACTCCCAGAACTTTCTCCGTTCGTGAGAATGTTATTGCCCATTTTTGGTAGCCGTAGACGAACTCTTTGGAGGTCACGTCCCGATGTAAATCCCGTGTCACTGACTTGGTCACCACGAATGTAAACACATGACTGTTGCCGCGATCAGGAAGCTTTGCGAATCTGTACAGCAGCGACATGATGACTACTTGGCATTCTCCGCTCCCCTCCTCCCGTCTTAACACATACGAGGACGCGTCCTTTTTCACCCAATCCTTAGCTTCTTATCCTTCTTCCTCCTCTATTTTCACCCCTGGAAATAAAAAAGGAAAAGCTTTTTGAGTACACAATTGTTATTATAACATTTCTTCTCTCCTTTTCCAAGCGTAATTTGCACTTTCCATCCCAGGTTTGATAAATTTTCCCACATGATTACACTCTTTCACAAACCTGACAACTTGCCAGAATCCTCCTGTAAACCGTAGCATTTCAATTATATCCCACCATATAGTAACACATTCTCAGCCTTCGGTCAATTACTAACACGTATTTCTTACGAAACGAAGGGATTCCATAGCATTTTGTACAAATACTAAGTCCCTTCATACAATGTAACCTGGAGGTGAGGGTAAGGAAAGTGTTCATATGAGCCTGCAATATTCAGCTGAAACCTGCATAAACCATCATACCAAACTACATAGTACCTTTCTCCTGTAGTATTTTGTCACTGTGAGTTCAAATACAGTATTAAATTCAAGATGTAAGAAGTTGAGCCGGAAAACAAACAAATTTCAGGAGTAAAAGATGGGTTTGCGAAAACACACTTGCACTTACAAACAGAGTGGGCTCTTTCAATCTAATTTTGAATGGCTTACTAGCGTGAGAGAGAGTGAATGATGAGTGTGAATGCTGGAGCGAGCGTATGTATGAAAAAGCAGGATAATGCTGTCTTCGTATGTGGGTTAATATGCACACTATGTAGCGACGACTTTCTCCCTTTTCTCCTACCCTTGTTACATGAGCATAGTAAACTTATTAATTTTACTACAAATTTATGTGAGGAACGAGCATCTCTGCATCTCTGAGCATAAGAACGAAGTTACCTCACACTTTTTTTTCATTTCCACGAGCGAATGTGCATCGTTATCAAAGAAATTTGGAAAAGAAAGCGTATCTCACATATACTCAAGAGCTTCAGAGCTATGTGGATGCAATGACTTCCAAGTCGTAAGGCGAAACCATGTATGTGGTAATGCTCTTAAATTGAGACTTGATCGGGCAATAAGACACACGCTGTCTTTACAACAAGGTACAGAATGCTGCAGTGTTGAACCCAGAGTTCCAGATGTGCTGCAGTCGAGAGTTGGGGGAGGGAAAATTGTACACAAATACAACAGTCCCTTGCGAATCAAAAGCTTTCCTTTGATCTTCTGTATTTTCTCATCTAGTACACAATAGACTGCTGCTGTTGCTTTAAATGCCTTTCTGCTCACTGGTAAACAGTGTAATTTCCCCCTCTCTCAGCGCCGCAACTGGCGTTCATACAAGTGAGAAGAAATCTTTTGCTCCTGCCAACCATGTGGTCTGTTTGTTGTTGTACAAACCGTGCGAATATCACAATAATCGCCAATAAACAGTTTAAAATCCCTATGCCCTCATCAAGGCTGTCACCACAAAACTTGTCTTTGTTTTGAATACATGGAGGGAAGATGCAGAGAGCGATTTCAAAATGAGGTAGTAGTACAGCAACAGAGTCGGACGAAGTCAGTGTGAGCAAGGACGTGAAACAAATTACGAAATAGTTGAGTTAGATGACATAGAAGCTGAGAGCGTAAAAAAGTCTGACAACGAGGAGAACAACTGAATTCCCGGACAAAATCATTAACCGCCTCCAGCTTTAGGGTTGTAGTTGTAAACGAAATTCACTGCTCCATTCTATCAACACACATACATACATGCACACGGGAATAAGAAGCAAGAGAGCGGGTAGCTGGCAGGGCTTTGCAGTTGCTTCCGACGTATACTTTTCTTCGTCTTTTTCAATCATGGTTGCACTATGTTATAGGGAAAAGAACATGTAGATGTGCATATGTATACAAGCTTTCCCCAGGCTTTATATAGTCAGAAAGGAGACGTAGGTGGAAGAAGAAACTGAAAAATCAAGGTAACTTCCTAGCAGCTTTGTATGTACATTTCGGACCAAATCAACTGTGAAGATCAGATCAAAGCTACCTCCTTGTCAATAGTAACAGTAATGTACTTATAGAGCAATTTAAAACGAGGTGTGGGCAAGTACAGCAACATATGCGGACTAACATCATGTGTGCAGGTTCAATCTGTAATTTATTCTTGCTTGCAAACACCTAGTCGTCCAACCTACACACCTGATGCGCTTGCTGGCTTGGAATTACCTACTGCTATGCTAACTTTCACTCCAGTTGGAATCCTAGGAGTCATCTGGACGACCACAGCCGAGCTCAAGATGCGTAGTGTGTGTTATTGGTTGAATACAGGTAATACATTTGTCGGCTTAAAGTTAGCTATGTGTGTCTGATCGCTGAGGGAGGGCAGACAAGTTTTTGTCCACACTTAACTCTTTGATCCTCTGTGAGCCGAACCAACAAGGTGTTTTTTCTGGGATCTTTTCAATGCTCCGTAGGTCGTACATTGTGAGCTTTTATGCAAAAAATGACAATTCCGTCTTGTACTCCTGTATGCTACATGAGTTTATGTGGGTCGCAGCTATCGTCTCAGGCGTATTGGCAATGGAATGCAGTTTTTTTCCCACAAGACTGTTGGAGCCTTCTGGACATACACTAACCCAGTGACAACTTCAAAGAAAATAGTTTATGCGTCTGAAAGAGAGAGACCGTGACGATTTAATGCCCAGTCATCCATAGCAAAAATCATTGATCTGTGCCACCACGAAGGTTCGCACAGAGCTCACACTTGTCCCCTTCTTCTTACCTTTAATCACAAAATTAGAACTGCGTCAATTTGTTTTAGAATTCTCAACTTTCAGCATCCACAGATTTATCTGCATGAGCGTAAAGTTTTTTTTGTTGACATTCACGTGACTACACATTATTTCCTCCACCTCGTGCTATCTACGTTTACTTTAAATACTCAAGTTTTCCCTCCGATTTTTAGTGGTGGCCCTATGCGGATGTTGTGTGGAGTGTTAAAGAGCAGAACGGTTGATGAAGTCCGTCAACATCTGTCTCGGAAAACTAAATTCAAGTAGCTCTTTGTTCATCACTGATGTCACCCATGCGTAGTTCATTAATATTGATTGGGTCTCAACTTTTCAGTAGTCTACAAAAATTCAATAATTGTTTAAAATGGGAAGTACAAACGTATTTCATGGACACAAACATTATTTTCAGTGTTATGTGCTCTCTTATAATATTTCACATGCGGAATTAATGTGCAAGTACTTAATCCTCTCGACTGTAATTCTTCTCTATACTCTTGCCAACGCCAAATAGAACAAACTTTGTGAGTTGTTTCCCAATGTACAAGTCTACGTAGTGTTCGACAGGTAATATCTATTTTCATTCCGCCTGTCTCCGCGGCTATCATATTTTTATTATAGTAGGGTAAATAAGAGTTTCACAATTTCACATCATTTGCAACAGAATTAATGTAATTGACGCATCGACATACACAATTTTTACATCGTGTGACACCTTGAGAGTTGTGTCAGCTCATTCAGCTAGTCTACGCCTATGCTAATTAATGCCTGCAGCTATTATAACATTATGCAGAGGACTTATGCGACGAAGGTGAAGGTGAAGGGCTGCGTAGACTCACATATGAGAACGGATTTTTTTTCCAAATTGAACAAGCTTGGGAAAGGATTTGTATGTGCTTTTGAAGTGAAGCTGATGGAAGAAGAACGTAAAGTAAGAGAGAGTGAGAGCATTGGGTGTTTCTGGGATTCAATGTCTCCGTGAATCCAATTTTCCCTCTCACTGGTTAGCACTGCGTCAAGGACAAGGGAGAAACAAGAGCAAAGAAAGGTGTGGATGGGGACAGAAGCATCTAAGGTCATCTAAACAAATGGCCAGTAATAAATCCTTTTGTGTAAATAAAATACGTCATAAGAGATTTGATGTTATTGAATCCTCTCCGGATTTATCTTCCCCCTTTCACATCATATTGCATCTTTGCTAATGTGAATACATTCTGGCGCTCATTGCATTACCTTTTGTCATTTTCACTGCGAGAGTATAGCGTGAGTGAATTAAAACACTAGCACGCAATCTTTTCATTTTCTGCATCACAAATCATGTAGGACACTACTGAGGGTACATGGCTCCGTTTAAATGCTACTATCAACGGAATGGGTGGCAAAATGGAGAAAGTCTGTAGCATTTATCTCGCGGCACCATTTCAATTGATGATGAGATTAAAGTGTAAACAGTGGAAGGAGAAATTATTTGGGTGTTTTGTCGAGAATTGGCAAAGGTTTATTTGAGTAAAATGAAGGCTGCATGACAGTGTGACATCTATTTCTTCCACTCATCATCGATAGAACGGTTGAGAGAGCGAAAGAGAAGCCATTTCCGCATCAAACTGAAATTTGAATTTCACTTCACTAACACACACAAGCAACTCTGCGTATGTTTGGAAGAAAACGACGGCCATGCTTTTTGACGCAACTTCATGATTCACACTAGTCTGAGCGAGCGACACTGGCAATGGTCTGTCTATCTCGGCTCATACAGTGTCACATAGTACAATGACTTGGATATTCGGCCGGAGTGTGTACATACTCCATGGTGCGTGCTGGGAAATTCTGTCCAAAGAGGATAGTATGAGATTCACCAGGAGACAGGCTTGCACGGAGCTTACGTATACTACTTCGTGACTGAGCCTTTGGGATGGATGAGGTTCAGTCGTTGGAAGACACACACAAGCTCACATCGTGGAGATGAATTCTTGGCTGAGGGAAGCAAACATCAATTTATATGCATTTAATTCATACTGCCGTCACTACTAAAGCTTTAGAATCCTACCTGTGGTACATATCCACCATTGACACGCTGTTGCGTGCTCCATGCCCAGGCACAATTCTCGTACTTGCAAATACGGAATGGAACACATGCCAACTTTAATTTTCATTCCTGTTCCATCAGCTTAAAATATCGCCGTTTGAGTGTGATTTTATGAAGGCATTAGGTGTATTAGTAGGTGCGTAGCTCTCCATACAACAATCATTCTATTGTGCAAGAATCTTTTTACGTGGTTCCTAGTGGTACATTAAGTCACGATTTAGCTTCTATGTTGACTCCCTCCTCGTTCTTCTTCTAAATAAAAGTGAGTGTGGTGGATGAGCGAGAGATAGACAGAGTGAGCAGAGCGGGAAAATATTGATCTGATCTTGTTTTCGCTGCAAGCTCCACACAGAGCTCATCTAGTGAAGCAGGAGCAACAGCATTGCACCATCATCCTACCAGCCTCCTCTCCTTCCGCACTGTTGTCCATATCCTCTTGTCACATAAGTCGGATAAGAGAAAGTCGCTAGAGAAACTACCTCACACCGCACTCACATGAGGATACCGTCAGGGCATAGTTGAATGTATTCTCCCTTTTGAAAATAATCTCTCGGTTGGAGAAAGACGGAGGAGCAGTGGTGCATGGTCAATTCCGCTCCGTTCGAATGCGGCGTTATTGGTGCGTATGAAATAGATCAAGTGCGACATGTATGAATGAGGAAGAAACCTTGTTCTCAACGTTGTCGCTACCAACAGTATAGCCTCTATTTCAGTTAGAGATAATACAATAAAAGCATTGTTTCTCACGCCAAAAAATCATTTCTTTCCCATCCTGTAAGTGTCCCATGTGCCGTGGAACACATTTCCAGGGTCTGATCAGGCTTTCTTCATGTCTAGAAGACTTGTATTTTCTCAGATCGACTCACATCTATTACCATCATCGACAGGAAGAAGGTAATGATGAGACTGAAATCCAATCCTATATTCTCTGTGTAGTTAGACACGTCAAGGACCTTGCCATCCTATTCAATCTTGGTAGTGAGTCTTCTGATTGGTTCTGTACTACGATGCAGGAAGCAACCTTTGTCATGAGCATGGTCCTTGAGGAGACATTTTTAGTGAAAGTATTCAACTAATATGATTAGTGAATTAAAGCATCATCGGTACTGAGCGGGAGTTAAGTAGCTTGTACATTGGAAACACACTGCGTGCGAGGACGTGAAGAGTGGCATCCCTTTAAATCCTCTTGGGTTTTAAAGAATCCTCACTCCACTTTTTCCTTCTCCTCTTCCCTTCACTTTACCTTTCATTTACATCGCCGTGTGCTGGGATTCAACGTGAAGGGATTTCACTTAAAATTCGCTAGGAAATACTCTGCGGCCTATACAGTCTGAAGAACAATGAGTACGAGCAGTAGACACACATATAAAGTTAGTCTGAATTGTGAAAATTGTTGGCCAGAGGCAGGTTTTCAGTGCAGACTAAGGTTACTTTCGGAGAGGAAATCCGAAACTCTTTCAATGTATTTAGTTATAGGGTAAGAGTGGTAAGAGGGCCATCTGTGTATCAGTAAGCTCCGTATACATTTCCTTACATTGGTGAATATGCATGGCAAGTCGGACGACATGCATGGAACTTGAGTGTCTTTTCCCGTTTGTACAGGTTCATATCGAATTTAAGTTGGTGCAAGTCATTTTGAAGGTGTAAGTGCGTCTACTAAAGGCTGTAATGGTTCCTTTGAATGTGCTAAAAATTTTACCTCCAATATTCTGTGTGCGCCTAGAAGTCTAAGCTAAACTTTCTGAGTATCCACACACACATGTGATAGTTTGTAGCTGTGTAATAATAGCGTCCATTTCTTCCGCAGCACATATTATCATCAAATGGCCAACAAACAGGACGGGCAAGGAAAATATTTCTCCACCTTGGGGACATTACAGACACTAATAGAGGCAGCTAGTGGATATGAAAGTTTTCAGCTTGGGTTTCTATGTGCCATCACTTCCTTATCCTGAGCCGCAGGGACTTTCCTCTCAGACCTGAAGGCAGCCGTATGCCCATCATATTACGCAAGTACATCGAGCTGAACCCAAGTAATCTTTTACCTTAGTATTCCTATTGGTTAATAGCCCGAGTTAAGGCATTCATTGGAACAAATAAAAGGGGAATGACGAGCGACGGGGATAGATAAGAATGAATGCCCATAGCCATTCAATGTGCTGCATAAGTTGGCCGGAACAAGATTTTCCAGCTGGATGAAGTTTCCCGTTGGATCTCTCTCTCTCTCTTTCTCTCCACCTCCGTCCTTCATTTGCGTCCTCACATCACTATAGTGAGTTGTCTTTAAGGTATTTCTGAAAAAATAGTTGCAAACTACCTACAGGAATGAAGCTTGGTAGTGGAACTAGCGTATAAGCCTGTATGGATGACAGAGAGCTGGAAAGACTGTGCTGATATGAGACCTTATTTGTATGGATATTTGCTGATGTAAAAATTTATGTGTGAACGGAAAACGCCACTCGCTTCCAGTCATACTCGTACCATAGACGCCAAGCTATACTGTGCCTGACTGCCACTGCCTCAGGTTTTTTCCGCTGGTAAATGATCCACGTGGTCGCTGCTCTAAATTATCTCGCCTACTATGGCTTGACTTTGATAAATTTACTCTGCCGTCGCTATTATGTTTTTGTCAGCATGGAAGTGCGTATGTATTGCTGCGAGGACAAATATGATATATGTTGGATCATCAAGGGAGCTTGTCTTCCCATTACCCTTACTTGGGCGCAATCTGGCGAGATGATGGCGATGATGATGATGTCATTGTTGAAAAGCTAGAATCAGCATTATTACCCACAAGCTAGGAACACTGAGCGTGTACAAAGTTGAGGTCATTAGAAGGAATATTCGAGATTTGGAACAGTCAAGTTATGCTCCTACTGCGGCAATCTTGGGATATTTGGATGACATAAATTCCACATTCGTTTCGGTCATGCCTTCCCACACTGTAATTACGTAATGGCATATATTGACGCAGGACGAGTACGTATCAAGTTAAAGAAGACCACAAGGGAATCACTGGGTCCACCCTATTAGTTTCCTCTGAGTGAGGCAATTACAGAGATGGAACTGGTGGGGGCGTAGCAACAAGTTAGATACGGGCTTTCTTCCTCGTCATGATTTACTTTCCCCCTTAATCTATAACTACAGACGAGTTCTGTCCTTTCATTTCTGTGTAACTTTTCTCTGTGAACTTATAGAAAGAGTCCATAAAGCTTGCTGCTTGGAGATGGACTGACTAATGGGAGTATATTAGCGACGAGTATTAGCCCATTTACTCCAATGTTTTCATCCAAATAGTAGCACTAGCCTAGAGCAGTTTGTGCTAGCTGTGAAGTGTTATGTTGGCGAATAGCATGACTCCCTCCACTTATAATGTGAAAGAACCACAAGTGGGAGTAGTTTGGACAGTGATATTGAGCGAGGAAAATTCAATTGAAAATGTCTGGCGTCCTCACAGAGTATAATGATCTCTCGCTCTTGCCATGCTTGTCCGACGGATTTATACTCGTCAACTGCACTGTTGAATTCATTAAAATCGAGTGGAATGCATGGACATTAAGCCGTGTGCAGATGGCTGAACCTGGTTCTTTTTACAGGGATCTAATATGATGCCCATGTAGTTTACTTGTGTACGTCCGGTGCCTTTGTATGACGTATTCATCTAAAAGAGGCCCGACATCTCATCGATACTAGCCATCAATTACTATTTTAGTTAATTCAAGCCGAGTTGCACTAGTTGTGCTCAAGGTTGACTCATCTGCGGCAATTCGAAGCACACTAAATCTCCTCTCTTAAACTAATTTTAAATGGGATGTATAAAGCGTTCAAAATGCTTCAAAATGACACACCACAGGGCCTCAGCATCTTTACTGGATTACTTAGTCATACATTGCATTTGATACTGACAGGAGAATCTAAATGTGCTCAGATGAATGAGATTATGCTCTAGTGGCAGTACTTTACTGATTTTAGCAAAAACCCCTTCGATAGAGATTAATTACTAAAGTAGTGATGTATCGGAGAGTCGTGACTGTACTGTGTGTGACTCCACCCATGTCAGCACTATAGACTTTGCATTAATTCTTAAAACCGATGCTTGCCCTGGCCTCTTTTTAGATTACAGGTTGTTATATGGGACCTCTGGGTTCTTGAACGTCAATTTCAGTAGTGGAGAATTTAGGAGACGTATGAAATCCCCTTCACATCTCTCTATCTACGACGTTGTATGCATGTGAGCTTACTGAATTGTTGTTGGTGGCAAGTGACGACTGAGGTAACCCGATTTGCAGCCGTGTTACGACCCTCCTGTGGTGGTCAGGAACAGCGGATTATTACAACCGTTGTAATCTCCTCCAGCTCATTTGTTTCCTTGCCTTTTTTCCAGGAGGAAGGGGACAGTTTAAATTCAATATCTGACTTATTCTTCGCGTCACGCTTTTCGCGTAGTGTATCTTCTACGAATCTTGTAACTTGTACAGGGAAATAAATGACTGTGGTGACCAATTGAAATTGTAAATTTAGATCGCTCTGGCAACACATACTACCACCGAAAAATACAGACTTGCATACATGGCTTCGCTCGAGTTACCTACGTTCTATTCTCATGTACGTTACAGCATAGCACATATACATACTCACGTTGTAGGATATCCCGGAATGTGCTGGAAGATTGACACACACTTAAGAAGTGATGAGCCATGTACAATTACTTCCCGTGTGCACATAAACGTCATCTTTTTGCGGAAATATATAGAAAGTTAGACCGCGCAGTTGAGTTTTCCAATTGTGAAAAATCGAAGACCCATTCTGCCAATGTATTGGCAGTTTTATGCGCCCACATTTCCAAGCGGTTTCCATGGTAAAGTGTTTAGTGTTTTACATTAGACGCATGGTTCAAGCAAATAACAAGTGTACACGAATATTACCAGCTCTTCGCGTGTTTAGTGGTTTCTACATAAATTTCAAGACTGGACAAAACTCGACGATGGCGTTTTCTCTTATGTTAGCGTTTCTAAATTCATATGGGATTTGCCACTACATCTTTTATCGCAGTAGAAATTTCCATGACATGAAGGCTACTTGCTAGGCAACCCTATATGGATCAATATGATTTCCTTCTATCAAACTCCATGGAAGCCCTGATGCCGTCATGCGGATGCCTCCCAGAAAATCCTTCTAGTACCTCAGCTTGTGATTTGTGCACTCACACACATGGATTCTGATCATCGCGTATGCGGTGATGTGTGTATATTGATCCTTTTAATGTTGCTTGTATTTGAAGGATACTTTATACTTATTTAGTCTCTGATAAAAATGGCGGGTCATTTTTAAAATCCCTACAGTTCCCAACATCATCGCAAAGACTGCTTGGCGAGCTTTCTATGCAATGGTTGGACGCTCATTAAACCCAATTTTTAAACTTTTCTGGTATAGCCCTCCGTCCAAACAGGCTAGAGAGGAAGGAAGGAACGTATAGAGAAGGAGATAATGAAAATGTCAGAGGGAAGTGTATATATAAGCTACTTAGACGACTTCCATGTAATCCTGTACCATTTCTTGAGCGTTTAGCAAGCAATTTTTCATTGTGTCGAGCTTGATTTAGCACTGCGTAAAAACTTACTGGCCGTGAGTATATGTGTGAGATCCTTATTTCATTGAAGCAATTAAGATGAAGATCCTCACGCCTTTCCTGTCACACATTCTAGCTTGTTCATGTTCTTACGGCGCACTAGATCCTTAGGCCCATTAACCCTTGCTCTCCGTACGTCTTTTACGCCTACACATGTGTTAGTATAAGCAGCCAGGGAAGCTGTGAATGTATATGTACGGATCGCAAACGTCTTCAACCTTGTTTTCTTCTTCCTTGTTCGCCTTTCTCGTCCACATGGAGTTGCGTGTTTTCCAGAGAATGAAGAATCCTCGCACACAGACAATCCACTCCCGCTTCTCCTCTCCCCATTATAAACCAAATAGCAAAGAATATTATGAGAAATAATATTGACTTAGTTTCATCTTACTTTCAATTATAACAGGGAACGGGAAAATTGGTTATAGTGAGAGGGGTATGTGAGCAGTTTCATTGTCATCCTACAGCTTCTACTTTGTCTTCATAATTGCTTAAATTTATCATAGCGAGACTTGATCGAAGAGCACGTTTCTTTCCACGGATTCTTGGCTGACATTATCCCTCTGCTTCCCTCTGATACAACACCTTCCACATGACAGAGACACATTAGTCTGTCTCCCTGCGAATTTTCAGCTCATTTTAGGGCTATCAACGTGTCGCCTTGAACACACGTGTACAGTCAATTTGCTAAGTGATAAGAATCAGCAAAGCTATGGGATTTGCTGTCTAAAATTGGACCGGGTCTAAAGACTCGACAGTGTGTTATTTTAAAGCTAAACTACTGATAGATTAAAGGGTAGACGTTTAAGCTGGGCAAAATTTGCAGAGTAAGCGGAAGACTTGGGAAAGAGGAAATACTGAGAGATAAGGAGATTTTTTTCAAAGCTCTTTACCAAGTGTCGATCACGACATGGAAGACATACCACCTACATATGTAGGGGTCAATTAGCCTACTCCGAGTCAAGTGAAACTAGATAGCTGATGATGGTGATGCTGGGTATCGTTCGGACGTGATTGACTGTCTTATCGTGATAGCAATTTTCTTGTTTCCTCAATCCCCACAGACCTTGCGAAGACGATTAACCTCATCCAAACTTATTGATTTATGCCAGCGAAATGATGATTTTTAGGCACGTTGGATGTAATGGAAGAAGAGAGAGAACATGTAAGACGAGGTGAGAGGAGAGAAATGATTTTAGTAGTGTTATTTTAATAATGCAATCATAAAATTCCCATCACTTTCTCTCCCTTATTCCTTCCTTCATTGATTTCTGTTCTTGTTCTCGACAAGAAAAAATATTCCTCAGAGTAACTCCACTGCTGTCATCACTGATAACGACCATTGGCACTCCTATTTTCCCTAGTACAATCCCTTTCATTTAAATAAGTCTGAGCTTGGTGCAGTGCGACAGACGAACATGGGAGGTGTAATAGTGCTCAGGTTGCACACTAAATGTCTCGATCAGCAAATTTCGTACGATTATTAGCGAATGCTAGATGCATACTGAAAATTCCGAGGTACTGACGTGCTTGAGGTTTTCCACAGCGTGTCAAGTGACATGAAAACCTGTCTCGGTTTTATACTTTCTCCACTTTCACTGCCTTTTTCCCTCTGCACAATACATTGGTGTTGCAATTATTACAGCCGCAATGGAATTCTCTTTCTTCTGCTCTCATTAAGTGGCACATGTAAGTATTTACACACAGCTCAAGGTACTTAGAGCTCTGTGAGTAGGACACAAGGCCACGTGGAGCAGGGATGTTTTGAACATGCCCTTATCTTTTTTCCGAAAAAAGATAAGGAGATTTTCAAAACATCCCTGCTTCACGTGGCGCATGTAACAGAGGACCAATAAAGTTGAAATAAGCTGAGGCTGTTAACGCTCTGCGTAAGAAAGAAGCCCCGCACACGGCTCACTGGAGAGTCATATTTTCAAATTTTCCTCTTCCCCCGCACAATCCTGCTTAATCAAAAATCCAGCGTGATAGAGGGACTCCGTAGGATTATTCCCATATCCTCCATCATGGCTATCTTTGTTCACACTTAAGTTCAAAGCTCAACCGTTACAAGTTACGGAGCTCATGTATATGTGTGTGTGTGTGTGTGCGTGTGTGTGTATGTGTGTGTGTGTGTGTGTTGGGAAGAGAAAATAGGTTGCAGGGCAAGATTGACTGGTAGAATCATGAATGATTCGACCAGCTCTAACAATGTCATTGACATTTGCACGTTCTTCTTACTGCTCCCCTCTAATCTGACACGCTCGTATATGGATTACGTTTGAGATGGAACTTACTTCTACCCAATCAAAACATGAGCAATAGAGACAGTGTGTGGAGAAGAAATGAAATGGTGCGGCAATAAGTGCTTTGAATCAGAAAAAAGAGAATGGAGCGAGATGGCTTCTTTGATTACTGTATTACAAGCAGTGCGGAGTGTGGAAAGCTAGAGAAATACTCCCTGTAATCCCTTTTGGTAAGGGCGGTGGCCAAGGTGTGTGTAGGAATTGTGGCGGGAGAAAATGTGTAACTTGCCATCTTTTCCTCACTATCTGTCTCACTTTCGTGATGGAGAGTCCTGGAAAGTGGGATGCGATGATGAGGGGAAGGAATCTTGGGCACATAGCTAGCCGTACGTTTTTTGAATGCGAGTAGAAGTCGCGTACATGAGCCTGGAGAACTGAGGAATACGAATTATTCTTCCCCCTTCTTCTTTCCTTCATCTTCTTTTATGTACAAGAACTTTCCAGCCATCATCACCATGTGAGATTCCTAATGGGAAGTACGCCAACATTTTCTTCTACCACACACCATGACCAACAAACATATAGTTACGAGGCTGAGCAATTTAGTAACCCATCTCACAAAAGTTTATATTATCATCTTAGACCCACTGCATTTAATATGCACACAAATTCCATTGGGTAAATTGAGTACCTCTACTGTTGGGTAAATTGAGTAACCTCTAATGTTGGGTAATTTCCTGGGTCAGATAAAGTTCACATCCAAATGACTAATGAGAAAAGGCAGGTAGCTTGCGTGAGCAACATATGACGAACCGTACTACGACCTCTGTTTCTAAGCATTCGTTTCAAATTTTATGTATCTCTTTTAGAGGTAGAAGCTACAGTATTGTTGCGTCTGTAGTACAATCCCATCTCTTCCGTTTGTCTGTCTCAACCTTGGAGTCATCAAAGGATTCCATGGTGTAATTCCTCTGTTAATGTCACATTGTGTTCATCAAGTTACTGCTCCCTTTGCCCTTCAAAAAGACACGGAAGAGCTGGGTAGTAAAACCTAATGCTTCAATAAACACGCTCCTCTCTCAAGTCTCTATGCTTCCTCATCGATTTTTTAATCTTCTTAACCAGTCAAACTTTGATTAAAAACGACCTGCTTTTGTATATGGTGCTTGTACAGATACAAAACCATTTCCAGATTTCCCAAGGTAACGAGTAGTTTTCGTATTACTACAAGCACCTAGAATATTTCTGACATGGATGCAATTTATTCTGGGCACACGTATGTGCCTAAAATACTTGGTTAGTAATAGAAAATCTGGATGACGCATATATGAACTCACTTTTTGATCACGAAAATCCTTGAACCAACAAAAGGACGGCAAAGGAGCCCAGTGTGAAAGAGATATAAGGAAGTCTGGATATATTCAAAGCCATGTGGGTGTGTACAAAAAGCAAAGTATGGCAAACACACGGTAAAGGGATCCTCCGTTTATTCCACTTATTAGCGTGTGAATGCAAGAGATTTTTTCCCCTCTCTGTATTTCTCAGATCCTTTGCACTCTCCTTTCATTTTATTTTTTTCGAGCCTACCAACTAACATAAGCACAGCAACAGAAAAAAATGAGTTGTAAATATGAACATTATTAAAAATTGTAGAGAGATGTGAGATTAGCTGTGAGCCCGTTGTTGACACAGAGCTCATATCTCTGTCGAGTTATCTTGATATGTCATCTACCCACGCTATATCATCAAGAGAATTGACGCATAAAGAAAACGTCTTCCTTTGGACTACATCCGACTGTATTTACTTCACAAAGGTCATCCTTAAATCGGCAATGACGCGGCGCAATGATCCCACTTGATTTAAGCTCGTTAATGAAATGCTATGCCACATCCTGTGCTGTTTATGGGGAAAGCGACTGTACTTTTTCAACAAGGTATGCTTTTGTTTTTCGAAACATCTTCTCCAATAGCTAGTTGCGTATTAATCCATTGAACGCGAGAGAGAGAGAGAAGTCGAAAGAAAGCTTCGACTCCATTGGCTAAATATCTTAAGTCAATTCTTTCATTGATGAAGCTTTGTATAAGAAGGGAGGGAGTGGGAAAAGGGAGATAAGAAAGAACAAAATAATCCCTGTATGGAGTGGAAAGAGCTGAAAGTATGGAGACGAAAATGAAAATGCTCGGGCAGAGGTTGAGAGAAATGATTGAGGACAGAAGATGAACATGAGATACATTCTGAAGCCCAAATAAAGATCATTGAATAGGTTCTTGTGTCAATAGGGACGAAGGATGAAAGGAAGTTTAGCCCGACGATGCAATGATTATATCCAAAAAGAGCGACCGAGAGAATGCTAAAAGCCGGCAAATGTTTGCAGTGGTGTAGTCCTCGTAACCTAGTCTGTGTGCACGCACACGCAGATCAACTTTTCAGCTTCAGTCGAGAGTGAAAAGCTCCTGTTAGCCAGGACCTTTCTCTCCTGTTGCAACACTTGTGTACATTCTCTGCTATTGCTGTCCTTCTCTCCCCGGCTTTTTCATTCTGTTGTCGTCTGCTTATCTCACAAATTCAAAATGTATGGACGTGCACTCGTACAAGTAACTATAAATACCTACCGGCCTTGCTGTCAAGTTAGTAACAACGAGAATTTTAATGATAATAGTCGCTCTAACCCGTTTCAGTCTCCCCTACCTACATCCAACGCATCCCACATAAGCTTGTTAAAAGATGGTAGCCCTTTTAGCATGATCACGAAATGCGAGAGGATCGAGCAACAAAGAGCCAGCGGCTGGTATCTGACGTTATTCAAGTGAGATGAACGTGACGTTTCCTTCACCAAAAGGGAAAGTAACTTTGAGTTCCCTCCTCCAACTTTGATGCCACTATTGTTGCCACCTCATTAACGATGCTAGTAAAGCACAGCAACCGACAGCAAATACGTCGGAGAAGGCAACAAGTTAAAAATACATGGATCCATCCTGGTTTAAGAGTCGCTTTATTACCGCTCAGAGTCTCACATTACTCTCAGTATAACAACCCCTATTGTCCATGTAGACACGAAGGCTCATACATAATTATGAGTTCCAACTATATAAGCCTGTATTCCTCTGCCGTCCTTCTTGTTTGCTATGGGACTGAAACCTGTTAGATTGTGTTACAAAACCCAAAGGTGGAATTCATCATGACTGTCATGCGGATCGAGAGGCATTGAGAGGAGGTCGGTGGCTTTTGTCAGAGCAGTTGTATGGATTCAAAAAGGAGCGTAGATGGTGAAAAGGAAAGGCGAAAATGGGAATGCTACGACGAGATGCAAAAGCTATCGAAGGAAGTGAATCAAATAAAATCTCACGTACTTTGGAATATACGGAGTCTTCAGACTGCATGCAAAGCTACCACGGTTTATTCATGCTTCTGTCTGCACCTGCATTATTGCCCAGCTCTCTATTCAAGTGTGCTCATCTCAAATGCATAATAAACTAGTTACAATTGCCATTTCTCATATTATACGCATATTCTCATGCAATTTCCCCGTATCTTGCATTATCTGGGAGATTTTGTACAGTGCTGCATGATATGATTGTGACTTGTTTTGGGCCCTAGAAGCAATTAATTAGCTTTTCTTTCTTGATGTAGCCATGAAACGCAATGTAGAGGAGCTTTTATGGTATTTCAATCGCATGTATTATTTACGTTCATTCAGCTCGTTCATCGCAAGACTTCATGCATGAATCTGCGGCAATTCAGCTGCGTGCACACTCGAAGGGAAGTGATACCGAGTTTTCTTAGCCTGATCTAATGTTCGCAGCTGAAGAGTTGTGGGTCGTAGTTGGCAGAGAGAGAGAGAGAGAAAGTGAATGAAGCATCAAAATATTCAGGTCTTTAGGTGAGTGCATGTGTATCAGTCCGTGTAGTTGAAGTAAGTTGGCTAATTTTGAGAAGTTGGGCTAAATTATTGAACAATAGGCATCCATAGTTGATTCAAATCAAAAGCCCTTGAATTAAAAGCGAATTTTATGCCAAGTCCTCCTAATGAAAGTATAAAGTTCATTAGGAGACGAGATAATAGCGGATGTCTGTATGTGTGGGTAATGACGTTGCCTTTAGAAACTTCAAATCAACAGACATAGTACTCGTTTTACTGTACAGTAACAATACATGAAGTAAGTAAAGTAGATGAAATGAAAGAAAGGGAGAGGCGGAGAAAGAGCTTTCTCTTGTACTTTTAACTCACTACTATTGCTATCCCTGTGCGAACCTTTCGAGGTAAAATGTACGCACATGCATGGCATTTTCTCATTGTTAAAAGTTTTCAGTTTGACCCAGGAGAGGAGTGGCTGGTTTGGAGAAGAAGCGAAACCTGTGATTTATTTACATTAAAGGTTTGAGTTTATAAATACAACATGGCTAGTACATGTATGTTGTATCTTGTGTGCAAGCCCTTCAGGGCAACTCGTGACACGAGGCGGGATGTTGTGTGGATATTGTGACAAAATCCCGTGGGATACCCTTCGCAAGGCTTTGGAGACTGCTTTTTTAACTCTTCTGTCTCTGGCCCGCGTATGATAAGAGTTGTGGAGTTAATCAGGCATCTTGCAAATGCATACGAACGTCTAGAAGGCAAACTCTCAGATTTGCTCCTCTTCTACTTACAGCCAGTATTTCACATTCACTGCTGGTATTAAACTCTCTCCAGGTCCATTGTCGCGACTATTTGCATAAGTTCGCTCTCTAAATTTCCTCTGGAAATTTCCCCTTGATAAGTATTTATTCACTCGCAACTAATCAACGCTTTGTTTGCGTCATGATGCCACCGCCCTCCTCGCTAACGCCCTATCGTCCTTTTTCACAGACCATTTAGTATAGTGTATAACAACTATGGAATTCACGTGTCTGTTGTAAAAATTTCTACCGCCACAGGAAACCGGGAGAATTTTTTGGGAGTATTAGCTGTCTATGTAAGGGATGGAACAATAAACCTTCCAAGGAAGGCACGGCGTTACTCCATTAGCCAAAAGGAATGGGAAGATTGTAAATCATACTGAGAAGGAGTTCAGCTGATGTTGGCACCGTAACTGAACTGCTGCGTGATATGGTGAGATGGGAGCATTCACCCTCCACAATGAAAATACATGAAGGTCGGAATGAGCTCAAAGACGTGGGAGTAGCCATGTGCAGAAATAAGGCAAAAAACTTTCCTTTCTGTAATCTTGTCAGGAGAATCTGGATATTAAGTGTTTTTAGCACGTGTCGGGAAGTTATTTCTTGCTTCTCAGAATATTATAATCCATTTTTTCCTGTACTTAATGATCTAATGACCTGTTCAGTATGCTAAAACTCTTTGAATGGAAAAGCACTATTGAGCTATAGGGTCAGCAACAGAAGTAGACTGTTTGTACTTGAAAAGCGATTGTGTTGATTTACAATTCTGTGAAATACTTTACTTTCGATGCGATCGAAACATGTATACCATCTAAAATTCAGTGATCATTAGCAACACAGCCATTTGTCGTGCAGGATTCCTGGAAATTAAAACTTTCTGTTCGAAGTTAATTGGCCATTAAAGGTATTAGAATTTAATCAAATGACTCTGTCCTGAGACTTGGTTATGGTGCCATGTGGCCTGAAAAACAATCGAAGGGAAATTTGAAGCATAAAGGTTGCGGAATACATAGTAAAGGCATGATTTTGGCTCCAAGGTGCAGAATGAAATTTAAGATGGGTGGTATAAAAGCTAGCTTTCAAGTGTTTTTTTTTTCACTTGCTGCAGGATGTTTGAAATGGCTGAATGCAAAGAACTTAAACATGGGATTCAAAAGTCAGATTTACGGAGTGACTCCTGAGCATTCATGTCAACGCACACCCGCATGTGTGAACATGTTTGTTAGACCATGGACGTGTTCATGATGAGCCCAAGGCTGCGTCTCCGTGACGGTACTGGTATGAGAAAGACATGCTTTAGTAGGTTGCAGCAGTCAAGTTCTTCCGATGCTCTCCATTTGAGGAAAAGAGATTGGAAAAGGTAAAAGTTTTCACAGGGAAAGAGTACTTTAAAATGCCAAGAACGCAGTACTGAGGATGAGACAAAAATGGAGGCTCTTGTGAAAGCCTTGGATATGAGCAAGTCTGGAGGATTATATGGTTATAAGTGCGAGGTGGTTGAATATGAATTCCAAAGTTATGCGCGTACATGCCTCCTCCATATCTCACAGAGCCCGTCTTATGAGACTATGAGCACATATCACAAGTACTCTCATCAAGCTCTGTGGGAGTCTACATAGCGAAACTTTTTCTTTAAATTTCCCTTCCCACTCTATACACACCACACGTACGTTTGCCATTTACTTTTTCCCTTGTGCAGGTAAGTAATTATAACCCCATGTCCATATTACAATTGTTACGAACTTCCTTCTCGTCCTAACGAGAGATGCTTTGAAAAGAGAATATGAACTTTAATTAATGCTCTTTGTCTGTCTCCTTGAAGTAGCATGAGGGGAAAACCATTAGCACCAGCCATCCGTAAAGTGAAGTAACCACAGATGGAATTGGAAAGAGGCATGGCGGCAGTATTGCAAATCTGGATTCTACACGCTTGGAAAGTTTGCCAAATACATAAGAATGAAAAAAAAATTACTCCACATTTTCCTCTTGAGTGAACTCGCTGATAAAGTGGTCATGATGGAGTCAATGACGTAGGAAGATTGACAGAATTCTTCTCTAGCATCTTATCTCCCTATGCTATTTCTACTGCACCATAGCGACTGACCGAATAATAAGATAAACCTACGTAGAACTTCATATTTCCATCTTGTATGACACTCAAACTTTAAGACTGCCAAAATTTTAATTTTCTCCTTCGCTGAACGCACACGCACCCACACACAAGCACACATATATACACATACAAGCCCACGTACAAGCTTATGACTTTGTTCTCCAACTGTATAAAGTAGGACTTTCACAACGCCTTACGAAGCCTCAAGCTAGATAGACTGAGGTGCATGGTTACGCGTGCACCGCTATAGCATTGTAGACTTATTAAACATTGAAGTCTATCTATTATTTCTCCATCTCTCTGGGGAAATGACTATACGTCTCCTGTTCCAACCAACATTATGAATTTAGTCACCATAGGTAGCCTGATGGAAATAACGTAAATTTTCATGCTTCCAACCTGGTTTTTCACCACAACTGTCAACCATGCACATGAAATTATCTGCCTTGATCCAACCCATACAGAGCTTATTTTAATTTTCAACTCGCTAATATAAACTTTGGAATCCTACGCTGACTGAGATCTATGGTCCGCACCTACGTTAATGGTTCCACTGCAAACGGTGGTCGTCTAAATCGAATATTTGTCCATTCGAGAACCACTATCTAATGCATGACTAAGGACGAAAAGGCTGTCCACCTTACGACATGGGTCAAACTATAAGGCCAAATGTAGCAAATTTACGTCTAAGGTTAGGTTGATGTGGCCAAGATCGGAAATGGGGTTAGTACTATTTACGTCGTCACGACTGAAGAGGAAAGATTTAATTTCACTAGTAGCCTATGGGATAAAAAAAGGAGAAAAAAGACACAAGTTGATGGCAGTTTTTCCGGATCACAAATGAACCGAGAAATTGAAGGCAGGATCGAACAGTCTAACAAACGCACTACGTTCCATACTTGCCGTCTGTAATGGAAGGAAGGGCGGTGGAATTCGTTTTTATAACGAGAAATTCTCAGGCTGTGCCCCTATTCAGAATCAACCTTATTACTTTAGTGGCTTCTGTAGTTCGACACGTGGGCTGTTACATTATGCTGATGATTCAGAGAATAAAGGGAAAGCTTTTCTAGTATGCATCTGAATTCATGCCAGTTTGATATGTTCGAGCAATCTACAATAGCGCTCCTCAAAAAGAGCAAACAGAACTAAACAAATCTTTGTGTTAAAAACAATAATTAACGACTTCAAAGTAATTACCATGCTGTTTATTCTAACTAGCAGCGGAATTTATATGGCAAACTCATGATCTTTTATGGTGACTCCCTGTTCACGAGATACTGAATAAGCTTTGTGCCGAACGAAATATCTTTGCCCTCATTTATGTGATCAGTCGACTATTTTCCTCGTCCTCTATACACTTAGTCGAGGGATGGGAGTCAGGTTGGTAGCGCTTCTTGTCACTCGAGATTCCAACTACATAGTTTTTCATTCAAGTAGCTCATGCAAGCGCGCAAGGATGTGTCGTGCATTTGAAGTTCTGCTGAGAATAGTCAGGAGAGCGTAACGCAAAGAATGGATACATTTTATGAACAAAGAAGAGTAAGTTTGCTTCCATTGAAAATCAGAGAAAGAGATACACAAAGGAAGCGCCCCTTTTATTTTTAGTATAATTAAAGGGAAACGAGGTTGCCAAAAGATTTGGTACTTATGGCCATATCACAGGACTTACAACTGCGTCCCTTTTATGCCGCACGACCACACAATTGAAAGAGCAAGAAGGACTAGCGGTCTCACAGTCTCGTTAATGTCTAACAAGTACCAGGATCGTCTCTGTGTTTGTGTGTCCTGATGGAAGAGCAAGTTGACGGAGTACATGCTGGTGCAATCCTTCTTCAATTTCCACACTGTTAAATTCCACTGGTCTTCCTGACTATTTACGAAAGGAAAAGCAGTAAGAAGGGAAGGAAGCAAATTGATTCGCTGCTGTCAAGTGGATCCGCTGTGATACACACTAAAACAGGCATCCCTCTATATGCATGGGGGTTGTACACATGAAAAGGAAAGTAAAGTATCTTGTTCCTAAGTACGGTCAAGCGGGGAGGGGTTGTTCCTTCGATGCGAAGAAACGTTTGGTTAATCATGTCCCCGTCAAGTGTTCTCATGCCAGCATTTTACATGTAGTGCATACATTATAGAACGATGTCATCAATTGTTCTAATAAGTGTAATACCCGCCCATTAAGGTGTAACGTTCCATGTGTGATGGCTAATCGATATGAATGATATCCTTCCGAAATGTCATTCATTTTCTGCTTAACCGATTCTTGGCTGTGCTGCCTCATGACACAGATAAGCCTGTTTCGGCATATGTGGTGAAGGTTAGTGGGAAATTGGGAATGAGTTATGGGCGGATTGTTAGTGCTCCCAGTTTCCTCCTTATATGATCTGCCTGGGGAATATTGGGAGTCAGGCCTATCTTTATTGTTACAAGCAGCCTTATCGAATGACCATGGAATTGACTCACGAACTCGGTCGCTTGCATCATCACGCATCTTCGCTTACCATCTGCACTACAATTTGAAACAAACGCTCGAGTATTTATGTGCGTCTATACGAAAGTGTTGGGTCGGGTCCTGTTCACAGTTGTGATAATATATTATGATCACTGCATTGTGAATAATTGGGAGGGAAATGTCAGGATTGGACCACTCATGGAAAATTGCTCGCGGTAAAAATTCATTGTGTCGTGTACATCACCGCAGTGGTTCACGGCTATCAAAAGCTCACATGTGAATATGTTACACTATACACGCATGGGACAAGAATGAAGATAAATTATTCCTTACTATTTGCACCAGTAAAGCCATGCACATGAGCTACGAAACGAGATGTACACTGTAGTGCAGATATCGACAACGACAGGACAAGATTGCATTTTATAGCACGATAGTACGTCAATAGTTACTTCGCTGTTAAGTGAAGAGAAACGAGGGGTCCTGTCCCATCACACTGAGTTGTTACCTGGCATGTGTAGATTTTAGTGAGGAAAAATTGTATGCCATTTGGTAAAACCTCCTATCTACCTTTTGAATTCAATTCCAGTCTCAATGGAAATTCGGATAAAAATTTCCCAGTCACACATGCACTCGCTCTCTGTATTGGCTTTTATCTTGCTGATGTGATGTTACGTAGGTTGTTAGAATTCCCACAAAGCTACAGCATGTTTTCTCCATGGAATACCTCACATTTAGATTGCCTCCAATGGAGGTCAGATTTGAGGTTGAGGCACACATTTTATTGATTATGGGCCCTACACACTGTGTCGCCGCAGAGGCATCCTAGCATCACCGCAACGCGCCCTGGACCGTGGGAATTTTGACGCATGTATTGTACTTCACGTATATTTTATTTTGAGAAATTAAATAAACGATCAATTCTAATTTCTACGAGGCGGAACAATTTTGGCCTGAGCATATTTCACTTGATGGGGCATGGTTGCTCTGCATCATGCTACATCACATTGAATTTTAATTGATGCGGTAATGTGATTAATGCTACCCGCCGGTCTACGATGTTATATAAGTCTCACGCACGCCAGAGGTTCGTGTTTTTTTGCAATGGTTTTGATTTTTACGAAATGTGCACACGCATGCAGTGGCAGAGTGATGCGTACATTCGAAAGCGAAGATAACGTTGGCATACATAGCTACTATTTCATACTATCCTTGTCAATAGTTTGTTACTTGTGAGGAAGCAGAGTTTTAGAAAAAATGTTCAGCAGGGTTTTCAAGTTAAAATCGTCTTAAGCTGAAGACGAGTGAAGACGGCTGGCACGAAGAATCTGGGAGCAATAGCTTCAGAGTCAGTGAGTGACTTGAGTTTCCATAACTTGGCTTACTGGACTACGTGTGTAGTTGAGCTCAAAAGAATTTACAATGGAATTCTACGGGCTTGTCGCTTTCAAAAGTCTGCATTTGATGCAATCAATGTCGGTGTGAGCATGGTACACAGAAGATTATTGCAGCCAGTGATTCAGTCAGAAGTAAACTTGGCCTTGCCATACTCCCGTCTATAAAGTCTGATATTTTCTGTCACTTGGAGAGTCTGACTGCTATATGTGGGTATGTGCGAAGAGTTTTCAAACTAAACAGTCTTATTGCAAACGTAGGCAGGGGTCCTGGGACAAATTCACACAAAGTTTCTTGCTTCGCAAAGCAAGCCACAGGAGAAATGATTCACATTTTCAGACTCAACTCAACTCTCTAGAAATAGTGCTGTCTTATTGTAAATTCTACAGAGATCAGATAAACCTTCCACTGAAAGAAGAATGAAGCGGATGTGGGATAGTGAGTCAGTACTAGGCCGAAATAAATGTAGAGATACGTACCAAGGAACCCTCTAATGTTTGTAGGTCCCTTGCTAGAAGAGAGAGAGAGAGAGAGGAAAACAGAGTAAAACTTGATGGCAACTTTATTGCATTAAACCTCTCGTTCGTTTCCCTCTGAAGCGTCATGGCTTGAAGAAATACTCAGCGAAGAACCTGGTGGCAAACTTTGTACTCTCTCTTCTGCCTTTAATATTAATGTCAACCCTCTATATAATGGACGTGCTTACACACGTTTACTTGTCACTCTCTGTCTTTACTTGAGCGTAAACACGGGGTCCATCTTGTCACTATTTGGAAGGGATCATTCTGTTATAACGCACTCCTCCTTTGAACCATCATGTGGGGCAAGATTAGAACGCAAGAGATCTGAATTCCTATTTTAATGTGACCATCTAAATGCTTACTAGCGGGATTCCATCTGTTCCTGGACTTTGCTTTATTTAGGATTAATGAGGGCGGATTGGGGAAACTCTGGGAAAAACTACTTGAAAATACACAAGACGGGGGCATATCTTGATTCAGTATGCATATAAGAGTATACTTGGATTTTCAGATGAGCCTTCCGTCTTGCCACCATAATGAATGTGATTAGAGGAAGCGGGCTAGGCAGACCGAGAGTTCTCGTTAGATTTCTTTGCCGCCATCCTGCTTGCTCAGCATCTACCATACAATTCCCCGCCTTCCTCTCTCGCAACAAGTTTGATTTTGAACACAAACGTCAGTTTTTTTCTCTTCCCAAATATATCTGTCGCATCAGCCAAAAATTATTAAAGCAACATAAGGGTGGGAAGAGACGAGATACGCCTGTTTTCTTTTCAGTAGCTGGCCCCTGTGAATTTCCGTGCTGGATATTGGCAGTGGATTCTGTAATAAGTGTCTACTTGTTCCTATCCTCGCCTACCTCGACCGACAACTCGCATATGGGTCGTGGCCAGTAGCCACAGCATTATCCACAAGGGAATAATTTGGCTTCCTTCAAGGACTGTTCTCCCTCTCATAGCAAACCAATGCAACTTTCTCGACTTCAGTAGTCATACGAAAGAAGCTTCCGCCGCCTTATGCACTCACTCAGCACTATCCTAACTTAAGTAACCTTTTGTACGCTAAAAGTATACACAAGCTATCTGTCAGTTAATAACTATGTTCCCCAATAGTACGGACGGTGGATGGAGTAGCGCAAGATTCTGATTGGGTAACTTTATTAGTGACCCTACACTCATACAAACCCTTTTTATGTATGAGAATAATGTTTACACATCTTTCTTCAGCTTTAGCCAATGAAAATGTAAGCACAACTCCGATTTCACCCGCCCACTGTGCCCTAAATGTGTATCACAGCACTGCAGAATTAGCCAAGTGGCAAAGGAGTTTGATGTACAGGGAAATAACGCTAAGTACGTAGCGCAGTCTGACGATGACGGAAAGAGGTGATGATTTTCAAGTGGAAAGAATTATATCCCAAGGAAAGACTTCCTTGTATACCTTTACTGTTCCTAGACTTCCTCCAGAATCTACAATGTAGCGACATAGTCCCAGTGGTGGAGTTCAAATTTGCACGTCTACTTGCTAGAAAGCCTCTCGTAAAGTAGAATCTTGTAGTGAGCAAGATGTAATTGGAAGAAAAAAACGTTGAATACAAAGGGTATGAATACCAAGGTTAAGGTGTTTTCAGGTAATTAAGCAGAATAATGGTAGCTATACTAATGATAAATATAACATCTCTCAAGACTAACCATCTCGCTAGAGAGTTGGATGCAATTGTATTCTGCTGTAATTCCAACTAAGAGCTTCTTCCTTATAAATGAGTCACTAGCCCTCGCGAGTCATCATTATCATCATCATCATGAAATTCTAATGGAAGATATCCTGGAGGCATGACTCGACGAGTTGGTACAGTGTATTTATTCGCTGGTAAATCCTTCTCTTCAACACTTCCTCATCCTCCGTGCTTCTTTTGAGCTCAAAACTAAAACTAGCTTGCTGCTAACTCCACAATTTAGCATCACCTGGAAATATGGGGCCATAACATACTGACATCTTCCAAATGAATTCAATTCTTTGCCAACTTTTTGGTGTGTAAAACTTGTTACACATAAAGGCTTCCGGAGAATTCTTGTCACTCTCAAGACGTTCTATGGGTCAGGAGGGGAGAATAGTTTTTTTTTGTTTGAGAAAAAGAAGGAGGAAGGTAAGAGGAAGGAATTACTTGAAATTCACTCCTCCGCACTTGCGAAACGCCTGGACTTTCTTCAATATATTATGTAGCAAATAAACACAAGTACTTTCCCCGTCTGGGAACAGTGAAGTGTAATTTTTTATAGAACTACGAGCAGAAGCATTCGTCAGTGCTGAAGTTAGAGCGAAGTAGAGAGAGAGAGAGAAAAAAACCTGTGGGGAACACGTCAGCGAGAGAAGATTGTTATGAGAGACACTGCCAGTGCGTGCATAAGATAAACAAAAGTAGTCCCCCAGTTCTTTGTACCAAAGGAACAAATTGAAACTGGTGGATTTGCTTAGGACTTAGCGTCTTCACTTCCACTCTCTCATCCTGAGCTAGCTGGCTTTCCAATTTAAATTATCATTAATGAAAATTTGTGCTCTTCCAGCTGGCTTTTGATTTATGAAATGATGTATTCCTCTGTGACCTTTACAATCAGTCTTGTACAGTCCTCTTTAGAGAATTACAAAGGGCACGAAATGGCGAGGTGTGTAGCAGAAAAGTATTTATTACGACACGATAAGCCCACACACATTTCCTTTGTGAAGTATATGCGTCTAGTATCCGGTGTGCAACATTTCACAAGTGCAGGATGACATTCAGCTGTGGATTATTCTCACGAAGGACACAACATACTAGCAGTTTCCGTAGTACTAATAAATGCGACAACTAAGCTGTGACTTTTACGAGTTCGTAATATTTTATAGTGAGACATGTGTATCATTACGAGTCCCAAAAGTAGATTCCGTGAGCTCAACGATGAATGTTGTACGCATTTTCCGTGCGGAACGATGTATTACAGATCTATACTGGCTTAAGCTTGTGTAGCTTTGTGGAAGTGTAAAATTCTTCTGAGAAGGGATCTGGAAACTTAGGATATGTCGGGAGTTGGGGACATGACTGGATTGAGCTTAAACGCAATGACAGATATCGAAATTGACCTAAATTTGCTTACTGATTGATTGTCCACTAACAAGTCCATAGAGTCAACATCCACCGAATTCACGTGCCTCACAAACACACAGGCACACACATCAAGACGATAGTGTGAGACGAAGCGACAGTAACTTGTTTATCAGATCGATCCAAGGAATTGATCGTGAAAAATTCAACTCCATGGATCCCACCTGTACGCGACTATCCCATTCGCTTTGCTCATCAATGGGAGGAATTCAGGATTGGCATGTAGCTGCAGGTGTGTGCCGCTTCTAGAGGAACTACGAGAGTGGGTGCTTTTAAGGATTATGGCTCTCGCATGTCCATCCAAATGCAGGTTGTATATGTCAGCTCACATTCGCTCACTAAGTGCGTGTGCTTATAGGAAGACTACTACACGTGTGCATTTTAAATGCAACAGATACTCTGTGAGTGCGTAGGTATGTGAAAAAGTAGTCCGATTCTGCTAAGCGGGCGTAAGCCTTCACACATCCATTAACAAAAGAATTGAGAGGATGAGAGAGGGAGGGCATTTTCTGGCCGATACAATTGCAATAAATTGAGCAGATCTGGAACAGATACGTGAAATGGATTACAAAAGGAGCTGAGAGAGAAAGTCGAGGGAGTTCTCACGACTAAGCAACTGCTGTACTGCTGCTGAGCTTTACAAATGTTAATAAAGCCTGATAGGCTTATGGCTTCAAGCTAACTGGGTAACTTCCGCGGGGACTACAGGGTGTTCAAGTTTGATTCATCAATTCTAAAGCAGATAATAATAATGATGGTGAAACGATAAAGGACCATTTTATGAGAACACAATCCATTCCGCTCTATGTATAGGTACCAAAATATATGCCCATTGACTCACAGGTATACATACGCTTCACTGATCGCCGTGAAATCAATATAACCTTTTCATACAATGTTCACTTTCACTGCATTCACTGTATGGGACCACACAGGCGTATGCATGCTTACGCCTGTTCATGTTACACGAGAATCTGTCATGTGAATAGGTTAGAAAAATAGTAGCAATGATTTCCTCTTGATTCTCCCCGTCCAATCAGCCCACCTTTCTCTCCCTTTGTAAATCCGCCTAATGTAATTAAATCTTATGTGCCACCGTACGAGTACATTGTCCTTGATTTACAATCCCTTCGTATTTTAACTTGTGTATACAATCCTTTCCCAACATGTTGAATCAACTTAACACTTCAATGCAGTCAATTGCGACTGATTGAACATATAAAACATCCCAGACAGCGTGCAATTCAAGTAATTTCCTAATATACATTCCACTAATCGACTGATTCATTGAAGGAACACTGAAATGTATTCAAGCCTATTCCATCCAACCTCACTCATTCGTTGTGCTCAGCCCTTAAAAGTGATTTGGTGAGCGAAAGAAAATTGCTGTTTCAGATTAAATTTACCTTTTGTAGATTCTTCTACAGGTAAGGACACGGCAGAGAGTCGACTACACTTTGCCTGAGAATACACACGAAGCAAATTGTTGTGGTTTATAGCCAGTAAGCTGTATGAATGGGAATCCAAACGAAGACCAAGTGTAAGACGATGCTGACGACAACAATTTAGGTGTTTACTAGTCGTCCTTTTCTAAGGAAGTCCTTAGCTCTTCTTCTTCTTCGTTTCCCTCGTGGTAAATTTCTATCCCCTCTCGCGCTCGCTTAGTTCCTGAATACAAATAGATTTTAGAGATAAAAATGACGCAGAATGATGCAGTCGCACTGTCGCACACATAAGCAGACAAATCCATAGGCCATCTGACTGAGCTCACTCGTAGTCTCACGTTATGCACTCACTTATGTCAGGGTATAAAGTTGATTTAAAAATCGATAGAGAAAATAAACCTTCAACCCTACCTCCATTATTTATATTCGTTGAACAACAGAGAGGTAATAACCTAGAGGTTTTATATTAGATATTTAAACAGAAATCTAAAAGGCGAGGAGAGCTTTCCTTGTTTTTTTCTCTCTCTCTCTCGCCTTGGCCTGTGAGATGACTTCCTGCTTTCCACCCAAACAACACTTACATTCCTCCGCACAACCCTTAGATCATTCCACAGCATTGCGTATATCTGTTGGGAAAGGAAGCATCTACTACACTTTGCAAATCCCATACAAATCTTCCACACACACTCTCCTCTTTCTGCTGTGTTGGTAAAAATCTTGTCAAGACTTTAAATCCTCTGAAAATATAGGGACATTCAGATACTGGTAGACTATTAATGTTATTCACAGTCCTGTGGCAAATTCAATTTTAAAGATAGTTTAGTCAAGAAATGAGATTAGATCCTGCTTCCTTTCCCTTTCCTGAGTATAAAAGTCTCTACTTCTCTCGCCTTCCTTCCCCTCTCCCCTGCCCACATGACTCTCATCTTCTCGTACTCTTTGTCTAGTGGTATTAGTGTCCATGGGAACATGGAAGAAGAAACTGCTTTCTATCTCTCCCTCTCCTTCCCTACGCCTCGTTAATGCTTTACAATGACTCGAGCTTCTATCGTCGTATAAGGATGGAAAATGTAACAGGTGTATATGCCTGTTTCTATGTAGGAGTGCTCACACACATGAACTCCGCTATAGAATTACAAGATTGAAGGAGAGATAGATAAATACCACACGTTACCACTTTCCTTTTCCTCCACGAACTTGAAGAGTGAAAGAGACGTTCGTACGTGAAGATGCAGAGAGAGAGAAGATAAGCTTTTATTATTTATTCACTGCAGTAATCAAAGCAATGAATTTAGATTAGCAAGAAGAGAGACAGAGAGCGAGAGAATGAGACAGAGAAATGGCTGTAGTTTCCCGTCTGTAATAACATTTCCATTTGATAATAATATTTGCTTGGCTTATAAGACAAAATGACTTGATGCGTTATGCTTAAAGTGTCATATATAAGTGAGTTAAACGGACTGAGACAAACTTACGGGGTCGTAAAGAGAAGATCTCAATTGACTAGTCGATCGACTCGGTTGTAAATTCAACTGTTGAACTGACACAAATATAATGCTCTTCACTTCACAAATATATACGATGTTATGTGCGCTGGTGGGAGACAAGAGTTTTTCAAGTTTTACGGCCAAGTTCACAACAACACATTCAAAAGCACACAAGATAGTCACAACAACAGGATCAAGAGTGTACTAATAACTACTGGTGGAGCTATGTGGAACGGTGCATTCCCTTTGTTTCTCAAACCAGCTGAAGGTAAGACTCTTGAGTGGGAATTGAGTACAAAGGAAAAGAGTTCCTTCTCTACTATTTTTTCCACTCTTCCGGCAAAGTCCGGGAATGCGTGTGTGCAGAGCACTCGTATGCGAAAAGGAGATAGTAGTAGTATAGGAACTTGTCAAAGTCCTTCACAGTGTGTGGACCTTGTTCGACATTGAGTAGAAGGAAGAGAGAGAGCGAGAGGGGAGCTACAAGTTTCTCCGCAGGCTTGCAACGTGAAAATGTTCCTCAACCCTGGAAAGTGCTCAGCTAGTACATGCGAGCCAAGGACTGAGTGTCTGCGAAGTGTGAGGAGTGCGGAGTGAGAGCGAACAGGTTACTCTGCCTCATCCTGCAAGAAAGATACACACACGCACCATAGACGCTCTTCCCTTTACCCATTCCTCACCAAAGTAACTAGACGAATGCATGCGCACCTCAACTAATCCATCAGTGTGGCCTTACGAGGATGTGTATGTATATTCACAAGAGATGGAAATCAACCGATAAAATTGCTTGCTATAAAAGTAGCCAAACACTACAGCCATTTCAATTCAATTGTACTCTTAAACACACGAACATTGCAATTTCTCCCGTCCATTTCCTCCTGAGAAAATACTCAAAAATATATACCATGGACAACGACGACATCAAGAGAAATGGGCCTATTCAAATCTAATACTTGGCCACAATAATTGCGTGCTCTCTATTTACACTAGAAAAGCTACTTCATTATGAGTTGCATTTAGTGGCTACCCACTTAAGACCTAAGCCGGTTCTGGACAGATGGATCGTCGTTGTAAATTTTGTTCTTAACTAACAGACGATGGGTTTCTCATGTATGGGAGCGAGGGACAGAGCTGAGTAAAGTCATTCAAACATACATGTATATAATTATGTATGTATGTACATTTGGAAGTCACCGCATGAAGACAAATTGTACAGTAAATTGAAAATAGCGGATAGAGCTGTTGAGAAGTAAATTGGTGACCAATTAAACCAATACTTGAAGCAAGCAAACTTGACATGGTTGACAAATTCCATGAATGTAATATATTCATAGCAAGGCCGATGATTAGCCTCATTTCAGGGGTTTGTAGTCGTAAGCTGACACATGGGTAAATGCCTCTTTCCATTTTGTACTTCAACTGATGTTAGTGATGGTCTGAACTATGCCATTCCTAGTAAAGCTGCCTGTAGCAGAAATAGACCTTTAACACAATTTTGAAGTAGCCAACACGGATGTAGCAGTTGACAATAGTGTGTGAGCTAGTGGGACTACAGAATGCAACGTTTGTGCGTATTGTGTTACGGAGAGGAGAAAGCTTTTGATAGCCATTCATGAAACACGCTTTTGTTCCCCTTCGATGTATGCATAATGAATCCTTCTGGCTACGACTCTATTAGTAGCTGAGCAACCAGTTGCGGCTATACGTCCCTTTCTCTCATCTCAGCATACGATTTTGAGGTTAATTAACCGCAAAATTCATTAGGAACTACGGCACAAGAGTGAAAGAGGAGATGGTACACGGATCTACTAAAACCTACATGCATATTAATGCAACGGTACCCAAGGCGCATCAACTTATTCGGTGTGAAGTATCGACATGTTAAATGTAGCATTAACATTCTCATCATTGTAGCGTTACTCACCCTGGCGTGTTTACTTTAGCCCTTCATGCTGAGGCAAGGGATAACAACCAGCAGCTGTTCTGGATTTTCAAGCTTTCTTCAAGGAATCCCAGAGAGAAAGGTGCATTTTCTGTGGGGTATGGTGTAAATGCAGCCCGTTCATGCCTATTATCATAATCGACAGATAATGATAAACCACAGCGTGCTAAAGCAATGACATTTCTTTCGTCTTATGACCGTAATGTTTAAGATTATGAGGGTGATAGAAGTAGGAATGCACGTGGTCATTATGTGAGCATATCAAAATGATCAATGCTAATCGAGGTTGTAGGGTAGTATGAACTTAGGCAAAGTTTATTAAAGAGGTCTGGACACGGAATGGGTAGTATAAAAACTGAAGGGATTCATGGATATAAACACAGTATAAATAGGGACACGGTCAAAGGGGCGGACGTAATCCTTACAGAGTTAAGGATTACAACCAGAAAGGGTACAGTCAGACAGTGACTCACAATAATTCTTGGACATTGTCCTAATACACATTTGAACAGAACACACTCATTACATTCTAAATAAATGAATCCCTCGATCCAATATAAATTTACAAATACATCTCACACATTATGATGATCATGAAGCACAACGGTGTGTGGCTGCTAAGGGGATAGCACGAGTAGATTTTGTGGCACGTAGTAGAGACACAAATTCTGGGACATACACGTGCATACACAAACCCCTCATCTACCTCCTCCTCTCAATGTGCAACTGAGGGGAAGGAAAAGGTTGTGGTTCCTATCCCTTCAGCTCTCTTCATAATTTATTTAGGCAGACCGTACACGTAAGTTACATTGGAGAAATCCTCCAATTCAAATAGGTTAGAAAGCCCATCCAAATCTTATTTTGCGAAGAATGACGATATTACATGCAGACGCCCAAGTTTTCGACGTGGGCAAGGCCCACATGTCCTCCGAATACTATAGGAGTATACATGTATGTTCGAACTAATGTTGAATGCACACGGAGAAGTGGAAACCACAAGCGTGTCTCTTCTGTATCTCTCGCTGCCAACTTTGTGCCTTTTTGGCGCTAGCTTTCACTGTAACATGGATGCTGTTGACATTCCTAATACATATAACTTTTATCAATTGTACCCGAAGGTAGGTAGCAGTGGTATTACAAAATAATGTAACTAAGATAAAACAGTCTACAATCGTTCCTTCCTTTCCCAATGGTTCCTAGGCCCTAGGTAAGCATTTAAAAATGAACATGTGGTATGGTCTGTTGCAGTATAAACAGGGTTGGACGAATCCAAGCTCATGGTAATATTTGAGACTTGGGTAGCCTGAGATTATTTCCCATGGCATTATTGCCAATAGACGTCAGCTCCACTGTTACTCGATTCCCTTCGAACCGGCTGCACTTCACATATTGAAGCTTGAGGCACTAGAAAGTTTACTCTTTTCGCTAGCAGAACTGAGCCATTGTTCATTTTCCCCGGCTAATGGCACTTGCTTCCTTGGTGCGGACCAGATACTAATCTCATATCCATAGCAGCACCATACACCACATTTCACCAATAATGCTAGCACACTCGAATTGAAGCACATGTCATTTTTATTGTACTGTCATATAAGTTAGATGTGAATTTATATTGCATGTATGCGTACAGCGGTGACGATTTGCGAGAGTAAATAGACTATATTGCCGTTTCATAAAATAAAAGGTCTGATTCGTGTCTCCAAAGGAAACTATTCTGTGGAAAAGATTGCCGTGGGATTTCCGGGATACATCATGCCACAAAATGAGGAGCAGCTCCGTCCAATTTCTCATCCTAATAAGAATAGAACTATGTGAGGCAGTAGGCCTTGGCTAGTCTCAATCCGCACGCCCCAGCAAATTCCTGATATTGCAGATTCGCTTGTTAGAATGAATAATACCAGACTAAGGGTAGGATTTTTTGAATGAAACAGTACCGATGGATTCACGAGAAGACGACAAGAATGAAAAAAGTTGGACAAGGTTCGCATTTGGTTCTCATGACGACTTGAGGGGAGCGGAAGTTGACTCTGCTGAAGGAAGAAATGGGTTCAAATCGCTTTACACAGGAATGCACATGATGATGATGAGACGTGAATGGAATGATAAGAATAGAGATATATTTTTTCGACACCTGATGAGTGTTTGTGCTGAAGATTTCTTCGCATTTAACGGCCGAGGAAGTGTTGAAAGTGATCTCAATTTCGTATTTGATCAAGAAATGATAAAATTTTCTCCGAAAAAAGGTTATATAAGTGAAGCCTGCGGGGAGATTTTCCATGCACGACCGCTTTCACAAGGACTTTTGCTCATATCCTCAGCTTCATAGATGAAAATATAGTATGTACGGGCTTGCCTGAATAAATTGCATCCTCCATCAGTGAACGTAATGAATGTTCCAATGGGATTTTTTCTTCTACATCTGTCTAGCTTGTATTACGAGATGAACGGTGCCACCTCAAAAGAAGGATCATAAGCTTGGAGCACATTGTTGTGCTCACAGCTTTTTCTGTTAGATATTTAGCCGAGGCCATCAGTCGTCTCAGTGTGCATGCTGAGGATATGCAGAATAGTTAAAAATGAGCTTGGACCAGGAAAAGAGATAATGATGCTGTGTGTAGGCAGGCATAAGAAGGACAGTTCTTTGAGTAAGAGCACTCTTGACAGGCTCTCGACTCTCAGTGAGAAGCCGGATCTTATGTGCAGAGACATTGATAAATCCTTTATGCATGGTGGATGCAAGAATTCGTCCTTTCTCCGAAATGGTAATAACCAGCTAGATCCTTCAAGTAAGCTTGCATATACGCTTCACATGTGCCTTTTACCAGCTTGTTCTTCTCGCATCAGATCATCTTCCTCACTGTTGTTCCCTGTTGTGTACATGGAAATCTCTCTCTCGTCTCTCTCTTCCCGTTGCCAAGATTCTTATTATGTCAATCATGTTCACTCATGCTTTCACGCACGTACATGTAGTGGCATACTCAGTGCCTTTACATTCTTGGCTTTATTGCATTGAAACGCGTGTTTACGTTGCATATATGTGTGGAGAAAATTTCACAACTCTCTGAGCAACTCTCTGAGCCGCCTTTGCCGTGGCCTCTTTCTCCATAGGAGAAAACAATAGGTTTTGAGAGGCATTAAAATTCTGCCCCAAAGTTTTACTTAGACGAGCTGGGAATAAAGCATCACATCAAAACCTTCCAGCACATTCACTACTATCACACCCGAGTACCAATCACGACTGAGTAACTTGTCAATTCAAAGAATATATTATGATGTAACAAATACATTATGATGTAACAAATATATTATAATGTAACAAATGTATTATGATGCAATAAAAAATGTATTATGATGTAATAACAAATGTATTATGATGTAACAAATATATTATAGTGTTACAAATATATTATAAAGTAACAAATATATTACAAAGGAACAAATATATTTACCGAATTTACTTTGTACGTATTCCGTGTAACCGAAAGTTCCCATGTGATAAAAATAAATCTGAAATCTCCTTACGACACGTAATCCTTCATGAATCGGTTAGTGTGCCCGAGTCCGTGTGCATTATTTTTCCACGAGGAAGCAACGAGTTGAGGAGCGGCTTAACTTTTACTAAAGAGAAAGTACTACGATGAAAGGGTTGTACGTAACTCAATTTTTGATAGTTTTTGTTGTTTCCACAAAAAACATACCAAGTAGATTAGCATCTTTAAATTTTTCCAGTCACGCGTACGCAGCTCTTTCCTATGGAACTAAGTATTCTCAAATTTTGATCCGTTTGGCTCACTTGCACACTAAAGAGGATGACAATAAAACATAGCTCCTACATAAGCCTTACTGTGAGGTAAAATTTTTCCTAATCCTGAAAAGTTCTACAGCAAACAGGTACCATTCGAAGGCTACACGTTTGTTAATTGATTTCTATGTTTACTTCTGTATTACACAGGTAATACAGACATATTCATGTAGCAAGCATCCTTATAAACAATTCGCCTCGGATTACAATACAACATTAGTCACCAGCCAACTCAGCTCTACAAACGCGTTAAATTAACCGAATCTCCAAACCCTCTTGTCCTGAGTAGTAGGATGGAAGTTTGAAGATGAAAACAAAGCGGTATATACTTACACTCAGGTACAGATTTAATTACGAGCTTTCCCATCTGCTCTGTTTAACCTCTCATGAGTGGCCAATTCTAAGTAATCATGTGAAGCTTTTTGTCAAGCTTACCATCGAAGCATGGGAACAGGCGGATATGAGAGTCGAGTCAAGTTAATAAGCCCATAAATTATGACTGACTGACAAGCCAAAGGCTTCCAGCGGCTGATTTTCAAGAGGCAGAAAAATTCAAGTGGTGCTTCAGCCTGGGCAGATTAGACGGTCTGTAGGAAATGCTAGTAAACAGCAAGACTCTCATGACAGAGATACATAAAGGGAAAATACGATGAAAGTAAGAAGAGCAGCATTTGCAAAAATGTTCCAAGGAGCAGAGTCTTGTTAGTGAAACAGTACACGTGATGCAGACGCTTAGTTGAATCAGCTACCATTAGCTCACTCTCGGAGTCCATATAACGTCCTGCAGGTACAGCGTGCTTGTGTATGTAATGTCTATCTCGCTCAGGATCCAGGTGAGCCCTCTCAAATGAATTGCTTCATGTTTTTCTCTCCATCTGTCCCGTACCTTTCAGCCTTGACAACACATGACATGAAAATCTACAGCTTGCTGACCTTTCTCGCCCTGTGTGTTATGCGCACACGATGGTAGGGATAAAGAAGACGGAAAGGCATTAGCGTCTCTCACTGCACCATTTCCTTTCTCGCTTTCTAAATATTTAAACGATTCGCTCCTGAATCTTTCACAATGCTTTCTGCTACTCCTATTCTGGTGCTAATAAGGAGCAAAAGGACTGTCTCCTTGCCAGTGTTGGGTAAACCTCAAGGGATTTCAAGTGCACTTACTCTTAACACGGCAGAATAGGGTCGCATGGTCATGGTACTTGTACGTAAAGGACCTGTGAAAATCCGTTCCTGCTGCCATCTCTTCTTGTACTACTTAACTGAATTAGGCAAAGGAGAGAAGGGTTGAGAAAGTTCTCGAGGTGTAGCACAGAATGCAGAGGTTGGTTGGAGCAAGTATTTGTTCTTTATGAATGTGTGGTCACATTTGGTCTGAGGCTGAGAAATTGCCTCGGTTAAATGGGTGGGCGGTGGGTAACTTATTGGAAGCAGCTTGTGCCTGACAGACTCAATTATATACGTACGTATTTGTGGCCACATACTACTTTAAGCACCTTGGTTTATGATGCCAGTCAAACCAAACACGTTGTTAATAGTCAGCGAATTTGTAATGTGACGTTTTATTTCGTAGCTGCGGTGGGTAATTCGTTTGCTTGACTTACTAAAGTCGCCTTTATGGATTTGTAACAAGAGTGTCTAAATGCCCATGGGGACAAACCTTTGATGATCTTGTGAGTCACAAACGTTTTCTATGTTTGGAATACAAATGTGTTTATTTTTTCTAGTCATCTGTCTTCAGGGTTGGGGAAACAAAGAGATGTTATTTTTGCAAGCGATAAGACGGGGAAGATAAGACACGCATATGGTAATGTTCCGATCAAGGGCGGTCTCATGAAAATGCATCACTTGTGGCCGTATAAAAGTGAGGCCATGTGCTACCTGGGCATAAGGAAACTAAACTGACTAATAAAATTTAAGGCTCAGTTATACGGTTTCCATCGCGAATACTTCACTTAAATCTAGCCAAGTAATCTAACTTTACTTTTGAGTAGAGGTGGAAGCGACCGGGCGCTTTAAGCTCTAAGGAAGCATGATGATAATAATATCTGATAATGAACCTGTCCTTAAATTCAGAATCGATCATACGGCTTGTTTGTCCAATCAGACCGTTCTGTAGAGGTGCTTGGCACAAACATCTTGGGTATAAAAACAGGATCAATAACTTATGATTATTTTCTTCCGGGCTTTATGTGCTCTTTGACGAAAGTCCTTTGAAGGAAGCAGATCGATGGGACATTATTGGAAAAAAGTACTTTTAGAATGGGGCTTTGGATGGTTGAGCTGATATTGAATATTAATTGATCTGACCAATGCGTTCTCATTGGACATTAAAAGACGGCTTCATGGTAATTCGTCTTGATTAAGTATAAAGGACTTCATTATTATTATTCTTGTAAAACGTGATTGAGAAAATGAAATCTTCGTCACAGTAGCATATTAATCCGTTTCCAAAGCATCACCCGTGCGGAATGCAATGAAACAAGATGGATGGTCATGCCAGAATAACATAAAAGAAGTTTGGGTGTGTAATGTTCAGGCGTTGTTCTTGTACTTGAGCATCATCAGACGAAGCATCATCATAGCTTATGGCTATTTAGTCATTTATGGCCCGCTCACATACACTCGCAGAGGGATATCGTGTTTTTCAGCTACAACTTGATTCTTATGGCATCATTTCCTTATTTTAATCATTCATTCACGGAATGCAAACCCTCAGAGATTTGTCCGTTCTGACCTTAACTCACAGCTTACGCTCAACTCACGTCAGAAATCACAAGAATACTGCAAAGAAAACAATGTTGCCGCATTTTATTTTATTAAATGGGCTTGAAAACGAGAAGAATGCACTACTGCGCTATATTTCAACAGCTGAGAAGACGAAAAGGCAAGTACTGACGGGCCTGAGTAATTGTTTATATTTTCCATTCTGAAGTTATTGGGAATGCTAGGGGCAATATTACTCAGAGAATGACATGAGATGATTTATTTCGAGCAGATTTCTTCAGCGATCTTTGCAGAAAAGAAATGGGAATGTCTTGAGGAAAAGGAGAACATGATCAATGTAGGGTTATGAATGCAATAAATATATAGTCAATTTGCCTCATGAACTGCGGACAAAATGGCAAATGAAGTCACCATCTTCTTACACTTCCCCACGCTATTTAACTTGCTTCATTATCACCAAGCATGCCAACAAAATTGACCTTCTAATAGGATAAATTTGCAGAGAAAGGGCAGCGATGTGATTATTCAAGTCGGAAAGGTTATAATTTATACCAAGATTTCCATACTTCATCTCTGTAATGAGGAGCATTTAATTCTGATGACGATATTAGAATGACGCCGTGAGGCACTGGAGCTATTACTGCAGTCTGCATCTTTAGTATTCAACGAGTAACAACCGCTAACTGCCAGTTTGAAAAACCACACAAGTTTTGCGCTGCTTTTCCTGAATTTTCTAAGCCCTTACAGGTTAATTCTAAATTCCATAAATAACTGTCGTAGCCAGCGTCGTGCACAGAGACTTCCCCGCACCAAATACAAGTCCAGAAGATATTCGGGAGAGAAGAAAACGTTGACACAAGGAAGCATCAGTAGGCGACTTCGCATTCCAGTCCAGCAGTAGAAGTGTGTCAGTGGCTGGAACTTTGGAAGAAACCTGGCAGCCATGGGCATGGAATAGAATAACCCCCAAGCGTAGCATCAAGTGCACGAGACGCCAGAATACGACGTCTTCTCATGGCCAGTGCCATCATCACCATTATTATTGTGATTATTGTCAGAGATGAAAAGGGAAGTTGATGGGAAAAGTTGGGCACGGAGGAGTGATTATCATTGTCATTGTGAGGGAGGAAAGGGAAAGGAAACTAATTTGCAAGGAGAGAATGTCTGTTGTGATCTAGATTACGTTGAAAAAGCTTCGGAGAGAAGAGGTCTTGGGCTCTCACACCCGTTGTCCTAGATTCTGAATTTTCCGCCTGCTTCCTGAACATAACATGTGGAATCCTTTTTGATTGTAACTAGGCTAGCGTCATATAAAAGGATCTAGGCATGTGGCCGAGGAATGAGAAAATCTGCACACGTTGGTTCCCGTTCGGAGGTCTTTTGCCACCGAAGTAGAGGCGGGAGGCGAGACGGGAGCTTGCTATACTTCAATTCCATAGAACCATGAAAGTGTGCCCGCCGACTTACATAGAATCCGACCAGAGCCTATATAGATTTTCCAAGGTGGTACAAGAGATGCAGATGCAGGACTTTTTGGCACCATGCAACACGGGTATGTAGCGTCAGAATTGGGGTTAGAGGCAGCTGCCGTGCCCTGGACGGCTTATTTCCTCCCATACTATCCCGTCTTCATCAGTATGTTCCACCTCACACAAGCTATGCGGAATCAAATGTTATTTTTCGTGGTATGCATGTTCCTCAGTTCATTCTACGCATGAGATGGTTATCCAAGACTCGTGACTTTTCCATCTCCACCCTATATTATTTCTACTATTATATACACTGGCCCACAATAGAGAACACACGAAGAACTGGCATACTAACTCCACTGACTACCCAAACTACTTGTTAGTTGTTATCACCATCTGAGAGAGGAAGGATCAGTCTGAGCTTCTCCAGTTACCATTAATATTGTTGTTGTTGTCTTTGGCGGCCAGAGTGTAATTCACACGCTGCGTCTTTATCCTTCTTTCTGTGTGGAGGTTATAAAAAAGTGTTTTTCCGTCACACTTGCTGTCATAGCTACTTTTGACCATACACCCCCTGAGACCTTGGTGGTAGTGGTTGTGGTTTGCAGAAAATCATCTGACTCATTCTTCACCTTGAATCGCTTGTCTTGAAGGTAAGCATGAGCGTATAGTCATCCAGAATAAGTTATTCGTAATTGCCTATTCGCCGGCTCAGATTGTACTAACAAGAACTCAAGCTCATTAACCATAAATATAGTGACGAGAATGACATTTGGGTGAGTGGGTCCAAAGCACCGGAAGCCACCCTAACTTCATAAAAGAGCTGACACCCTTTAAATTTGTGTGAGATGGCAAATTTGCATTATCTCGTGAGCAAGCCTATGTAATACCACTCGGGATTTATTATTTTTTTCCTCTTGATGTGAAGCTGATTGCATTTGGCCCCTCAGTTCAACATGTAAACATTACTATGCTTGCCTTCCCTTGCTCAACATTTGTTAATAGTCATTAGCGTTTCCTATGTAGCAAATAATATTGTAAGTGCGGAGCTTCCGTCGTCGTCCTATGCGTTGACAGCTAGAATAATTGAGCTGGAATTTATCGCAATGCATCATTGCACCACGATCTTTTCAGTTACAACAACTCAATGAGCCAGAACAGGAAAGAGAAGAACCATTTCCTTGAGCAGAAATTCTGCTGAGCTTTACGGACATATGCGAACTTGACTCGACAGGAAGGAGCACTGCCAGCCAGGCAGTTAGGCTCATTTGCACAGCGGGCTTCGATAATTATAGCTAGAATTTTTATGGGCAGCTGTGAAGTCAGAAGTGATGATAGCTTTGGCGGTTCTTTGGCTTGTTAATGGTGTGTTTTAACTTATTCATTTGAAGCTGGGAAACGAGCTTTAAATTCTCAAGGCGGTACATACCATATGAGTAAA
>JAQIWI010000136.1:0-63783 GCA_034698825.1 Deuterosminthurus bicinctus | reverse complement strand
AAGGAGTAGGAGTTGCGGGAATTATAATTGCAACTCCAGGAGTTGAGTAGGAGTTGGAATCAAATGCCCATAAGTGAAATAAGCAAAGCGGCATAGTCTTGTCTTCTAGTATATCTCCGCGTGACGCTGTGTGCTGACGAGATCTAAGTGAGCAGAATGAATGGTAGGAAATAAGTACCTGAACTGACTCCAACGAGGAAACGGGCTGCAAACATGTAGTATTTGGCATTTGTCCTGTGAAGGGGCAAAAGTGCGTACCAAGAATTGGACAGAATAAAGAGAACCAAGCAGAATACGGATGGTATTCCGACGGAATTGACTCTGTTACACCACCATCCAATTAACGGAGAAAAAATCAATTGACCCAGCGGATTAGCTGCCACGATCCCACCCAGCCATTCCTTATTTGCCTCTGCATCCAGCTGTGTTTGAGGATTAAAGGAAAGCAACCAAATAGTCAGGAGAAATCCTTTTATGCCACAACGATCGGCTATACATTCACCCGCCCTCTTTATCCCCGCCCTTTTCCATCTAATGAAAACAAGCAGTTTGTCTATGTATTGCGCTGACACGGTGACACGATTGTTCCGCCATTCATTCTCACATGTCGTTTCAATTTATCTCACCTTGCCAATGCACTGGAATTCACTGAGCATTCTCAAATCAAAATTCTATATAGTCATTCTGTCTTGTACGAATCCACGTTCGAAGAAATTTCATAGCATAAAAGAGCTCGCTCAATTTTCCCGTACCTTTTGTAGAAATGGCCACAGGCCCGTGATGACAATTGAAGCACCCAAGCATTGAACGAAAACAGTCAAGTATATAATCCTCAAGCATCGGTGTCTCTGTCGCTTTTCACCTTCCGTTTCAAGTTGAATCTCTCCGAATTCATTTATTGGACTAGAATATATCATCATACATTCAAATAATAATGTGAGAAAAGATGTGCAGGCATGCGACTTGTATTATTTGGTTGCCCGTTATAGAGAATTGAAAACAGTAGTAGTGCGAAAATTATTTCATATAAATCTTACAGATGCTGATAGTCCTCCGTATTGTTGTTATTCTCATTGAACGAAGCATCTTTGATTGCAGAACGGTCCTTCTCACGCAACCCCATCACGAATGAAGATAAACCGACGCTGAGAGGTCGAAACCGATTGTCTGAGGAAGGGTGGCGGAAAATAATGACGAGGGGGAAAGAGCCTTAAAATCCGCGTGTTGGTGAGACTGATGGCTATGATCAAATTCTAAGGTTCTGGATTATCATCACAAGAGATCAGACGTTGAGAGAGAGAGAGGGAAGGGAACAGGGAAAGCGAGGGTAAAGCTTTATGTGTGAGAGTCAGATCAGAATCACAGTTAGATTTCTCTCACTACACTCCGCGAAGGCACACACACTAGGAGCACTTTTCCGGCACAAAAGTCGCTGAGCAGATCTCGAAATCCTTCTCTGAGAACAAATGATAGCAGCCTCACTGATGGCTTACCCAGACGCGATTCAACGAGAGACTTGTGAAAATGAAAATGCACACATTATCCTGATAGCTAAAACAAAGATGGGATGACAGTGAAAACAATGCTTCACACAAGATTTTACCTTGAGTTATCTGTGACCATGACACAAGCATATAGATGCACTTAATCCGTCCAAAAACTTGTCCATCATTTATCAGGATTTCCGGTTAAATGTCCCTATTTCTGCTTGTGCTTAGCACCTCACTTTTCAGTGTGACACTTTTGATTCACCAACGATCAAGTACCTTTCTAGCATTTCATATTGTACTCAGTATCTTTCACACATGCTTGCTTGAGCAGTAAACGATCTAGATTAAGCTTGAAACTCGCACACACAGATGCACATCCGTTCATCGTCTATCGTCGCCATTCTAGCAGCCACAAGCTTTGATGGAAGATTTTACTCATAACAAAGCTTTTAGTATTCCACACACGCATACAAAATGATAAGACACAGCTTCAACTATCAATCTCCACTCCTCTTTAATTTCGAGTCGCACGAGTTCGGAAGACAAGTAAACTTTGTCACCTCAAAGTATTATTTCTGTCAACTATGAACTGATTATTGTTTCTCCCATAAAACGCTGGGGTTATGCGTGCTGACAGGGATTTAACTAACACCTGATAACAAATGCAAATTCCCTTGTCCTTGACATATGCTCACCAATTAATCAGGCATAGTAATCATGCTCAGAGATGCCATGAGAGATTTTGACAGCTTTAACTTCATCCAGGCGTAACCGACTTCTAGCTTCTAGTGCTTTGCCTTCACATTCAAGGTTTTGCTTTAGGTCCCTTGTAGACCATACTTTTACGCTTTTCAGAAATGCTGCTACTCGCCAACGTTGAAATACGTTTACAAAAATCGCTACCAACACTCTCATAAAATTACATGGTTCATATGCTTCAGAGTTGACAGCAGTCTTGTTAGTTACATTATTATAAGTCGACTGTTAGGCAGTCGTCTAAGTTTCTACACTGATAGATAAAACATCAAGTATATTATTGTTCATCAAAACATGCATATCACGATTTTTTGTTGTTCAGTAATGCAAGAGTTAGCATGAGGTTATTTTATTCTTATTTCTCTAGATCCAGGATTTATAAGTAAACACGGCAAGTCTCGTGTTGCTCCGAAAATGAAGTTTTACAGTACAAATTCAGCTCCAGTTACAAGAAAATCATGGCGTAGCTGGTGACGCCTAGTGTCATACATTCAAACTTAATTACTCTGTTGGGTAAAACACATCATGAACATCTCGCGTCTCTACATTAGAAGAACTCGTTTAACGGAAAATGCATTTATTCATTTCAGAAGTTAATTGTACAACTAAATAAAACAAATTCTAGACACATGACCATTCACACTCCTGATCATAGTAAATTTCTGGCACTGTTCCTTAAATTTCTGCTAGCATCACCACTACAGCAGCCAAAAATCAACAAAACAGCCACATTCTCTCAATTTGCTACAAAGACACATAATGCTAACTAATGTAATCTAAAAACTGAAAAAGGCATCACGAAATCAATCATCGACGTCTGACAAAAGCCTTTTTATTTCTTCATCCGAAGCATTGACCACCATTTGACTTTGGAAGTCGGTCACTAGTCCAACAGGGCGCAATACTTGAGATATCATCGCTTCCTTAAGCTCGATTAGGTATTTAACTTCCAAAGCCAACCTCTTCCTTGTTAACTTTTGAGTTTCATTTATCTGAGACGGATGTTCCATAAAAATGAGGCAATCGGTAAACGATACTTTCTCTGGCAAAAATTCGTCCCACACTTCTGACTGGCTACGGATCTTTGAATTTTTCTTCTCAGCTCCAACTTCACTCGGTCTGTTGACTTGACAACCACATACAGTTTCCATGGCAAACGTTTCAGTCAAGTACTCATACGTTACCTAACGAAACACTGGCATATTAGCTAAAATGCTATACATGACGCATGCTAAACATTCAAATTACTTTCAGATCGTAGATATTCACCAATTTTATGGCGTGATGGTGGTAGACATAATCCCCAACGCTGCAAGCATCGAAGAAAATCTTGACAATTCCTGGATTCGATAGAATTTCCTTCCCAAGTCGCTCCCATAGTAATTTTTCTTCTTGTTCTTCTTTAAAGTTATTCAGCGGGATGACAATCAAAACATTCCGAATATTCATAAGAAAATAGTCCGCTCGATCATAACGACCCTCCGCTCCGGATAAGTGACATCCGATCTCTTCAACTTCTTGAAGACTGCATATCTAAAAAACAATCAATCTCAATCATTTCCTAATACTGCTGTCCCATTGCCAATCTTCACCACCATGGATCTTAAACCTACCAATGAATCCAATTTAGCTAAGTCCGTTATTACGACGGTGTCCATTTGCTGCTCCTTCGGGAAGAAAACGAAGTCATCAGGATTCCGAGGTCTCGGTTTATCAGTCATAAAGTTCACTAGATGACAAAATTATGCATGTAGTCATTAGTTTATTACATGATTTCATGTTTTTACTTGCAATTACCGGATTTGATATCCCTTTCGAAAAATCTTTTCCAACCTAGGAACTCACTACCATCTCCCCTCGACAGATGATCTAGAGTCAAGCATCCATGTAACATGTCACTATCAACGACCCTTCCGTGCCAAACTTGCTCATAACCCGTCGACAAGGTGACCCATGACCCTACATGATAATTTGTCCAATGGCTGGACACGGATTCATAGGAATGGACTGAGCGGTGCTTTCTGCGGTCCTTAACCTTCTTTGACTTCGGACCTCCAAGTACTCTTCCACCTTTAACGTCCGGTGAGTCCATTTCCCTGAAACACTTTGCTTCAAACGCATGCACAATATTTCTACCCTTTGTTAACTTACTATACAGGTGAGTGTTCAGGTTCAGACAAGTAAGTACAAGAGCTGACGTTAGAAGTTATGTGAGCGAGCACCAGGCATTCTGGTTACCAAGTTACCACTACAACAACGTTGCCTTATTTCAATTGTTCTTATTGGCGCTGTGAACTGAGCAGTGCGGAAACTTTTGAAGGCTTCCTTCGCTTTCCCACGCTTCAAAATCGTTTGGAAGTTTTGTACACAAAAATAAGTAAATTCAGTGCCCCAAAGAACGTGAAACTGGCTTTGTAGAGACCCACGGAACAGCGGTCGTTCACATGGTTTAAGTTGAAGAGCTACACTAAAGTTATGGGCTGAGTTTGATATGGACTTGCATTAAATATTTCACACATTTTTCCCGAATTCTTCTTCGTGTTAGCTTGGATTGGTATGTGCCAAGGATGATAATTTTTTCTAACAATTAACCGACAACGAAATGAATAGTCACAAAAGTAACTTGAGATAACGAACATGTTCGCTATACTGACGACAGTTCAGCGAAAGAACTTTATTTAATTTTTAGAACTGATGATTTTACAACGTGTATTTGCATCCGGACAAATTCGTTCCCATCACTACACATGTTTATCAAGCTACTAACGGCTCTCTTGCAATGTTTTACATGCTAACGCACTTATTCCTCGTCAGGGAGCTTGGGTCGGCTGTAGTTGAACTCTACAATGCCTGACTTGAGAACCTGTGAGAAGGACCAGAATGTTATTAATATGTTCAACTCAATCCTTCCTTTTTTGTTTTCCCTGCAGATAATTTGTCTGGCACTACTGACGGCGACGACATCACAATCATACATCAAGGCCTTCACATATTAAGGGGAAAACTCACCACTCCGACGGTGATTAAGAAGAAAGATACTCCAAGGATCAAGTGACGGTTGTATTTACTTTGCTGCTGGTCATAGTAAGACTTCCATGACCCCTCAGGAATGGGGAGGTCATTCATGGTGACTCGCTGTACCGGAGCGTGACCGTGATCATATCCCATAGAGCGAGCTAGAAATATCAAATCAAGTCAAAACAGCAAATTTCAATCTCTAGGGATATGAATATTAAGTTATTTTTCAGGTCTTTCCAAATCAAAGTTTAAAGGCCCAAACCGGCGTGCCCAGTTTTGTGTCCCTGAAACTGGGTTTCGCCATTTCAAGATATTTTAACCAACTTAGGACTTACCTGGCCGCGCACAGACAGTTTTGGGAGTTGCCAGTCGGCGAGCCACTGCAACAATAGCCCTGGAATTCATTTTTAATCCTAAATTTCTGGACCAAAAACTGAATTATTTCCAAATTATCAGCCTGGGTCTCTATGTACGAACTGCGAGGTCTTGAAAGAATTCCTCCCGAACTGAGTCGTTCATCACATATCCCTTTTGGCTAGTAGAGGCGTATCGTATGCGTATATATGAAGTTGTACGATATCAAGTACTTATAGGCACTGGCAAGGCATGAGCACTGGCTGAGTCTTTCACATTATCACATGGTCACCAGTGCTCTCATTCAAAAGTACCCAAGGAGATCAAGTGCGAAATGTCGGTGTTAAAGCGGGAAGTAAGCTGTTAGTCGGGTTGTTTTAGATTTTAGAGGGAAAAAACTAGAAACCCATTGATGAAATTTCCACAAGACTTACTAATCTACTAGACTCTTTAAATATCTGTCATAAATTTTGTTGGCAAACCAAAGGTAAGAAAGAATTTTCCTCTGTATACAGCGGGTATCGATTTGTAAGTTAACTTTTCTATGTTGTAAAGAAAGTCCGAGTAAACTAGGAACAAAATTTCAGATTTCAGACTATTCAAGAATAATGGACGAAGACAATGAAGTGCCCAGGTCTACTGCTGTCGTGGTTGAATGTGCAGATTTGGAGAACATCATGACAGAGTCGGATCAGGAGGATGCAACTGTAGAAGAATTGAGACCATTAGCATTGGAAGCTGCCGGTGGAAGCGACGATTCTGAAGAGGAAGAAGGCGATGAAAATAATGCTACTGATGACGTTGAAAATAATAAGCGTATAAGGGCAGCAACGAGTCAGTATTTGGAAGGTAACTGGGGATCTTGTGGATGTTTTTTTTAGTTTATGATTTAATTTTAATTTCGAGTTGATAGTTTTATTCATTTTGAAGTTGTGCAATTGCTTGTGCAGTTATTCATTTATGTCACTCATGTAGGAGCCTACACGCTGGCAGACTTGACAGCTGCACTTGAAACTGCTGGGGAGCTGGAGGAAGGGGAAGGAGAGAATGCAGAAAAGTCTGAGAGTTTGGAAAAAGACAAAGCTGGTGAAAAATCCCCTGTCGATGCTGTCGAAGAGAGTGACGAACCACCGGAGAAAAGGAGAAAAAGTGAAGATGATTCCACAAGTGGGACAACTACTACTACAAGCACTTTTGGTTTCAATACATCTATGCTTCCACCGGAATCTCAATGGGAAGTTCGACCGAAATACACTGCGGATTTCTACAGCACTGGAGATAAGGTGTCCAACTTTACTCTTCGGAGGCGAAGAAAAATGTCTCCTACTGTTCAAGGAATGATGGGAGAGGCGCATTTGCGATATGTTCGTGGAGAGAAAAAGAGTGCTATAGAAATCTGTCAAGAAATCATCAAAGAGCGTATGTTGTGAAAATTTCAAGTAATCACTACCTACGAGACGTGAATAATGAACTATTTTGATTTTACAGAGCCGACTATAACTGATCCATATGCCCTGCTGTCCTTGATATATGCTGACATGAATGAACATGACAGAGCACTAAGGTTTGGAATGATCGGTGCCTGTTTGGATCCAAAACATTGCAAAGAATGGCCGAGATTGGCAGAAATGTCACTCGAGCAAGGGAATTTACAACAAGCTATATCATGTTACACTCAATGTAAGAAAAATAAAATTTAAAGCGATATGAATTTTTGAAGGTTGATATGATATGTTGCTTCATAATTACAGCTCTCTCCGTCACTCCTGATAATCCTCAGTTGTACCTCCGAAGGTGCGAATTAATGAAGCGTGCGGGTGATGTCAAAGGAGCTATCAAAGGGTACCATAGACTTATTCAAGGTGAGAGTATATTTTAAAGTCGAATGTTAGGAATAATTATTTGAAATCTCAATGTTTCCTATCCCAATTGCAGCAATACCACAAGATGGGAAATCATGTGTTCATGCGTACAGAAGAATTGCTCAGTTATACTACACTGAGAAAACGAAGGAAAAAGCTTATGAGACTCTCCTGAGCGCTTTCAAGGATTATCCTGCACATGTCACACATATTGGTAAGAACTTTTAACATAGTCATTTTGCAAGTTTCTGTCCAGCGTAATCATTGGGTTTCTGTAGAGGTTAATCTTATTCTGGAGCTCATGAAGCATTTCAAAAAGTACGTCGAGTCCACACATCTTGTTCAGAGGCACGCCAACGTGGTATTTACACCTCCTTTGCTTGATAAGGATTTTGGGGACAGGAACATTCTTTCAAGTGCCTTGGCTGAAAGAACTCAAGTGCAAACTCCGGATTCATTTCCTATTGAGTTATGTGTCAAAGTTATTACGTCTTTGATTCATCTTGAAGCTTACGGTTTAGCTAAGGTAACCGAACATGTCATTTAACGATTTGCACGAGACATAATTATCTCATGTGTGATTCTCGGTACAGATGCTACTACCTCAGCTTCTTGCAAAACCAGTGGAAAAATTTGGAGATTTATACCTTGAGGTAGCAGAAGCTTACATGGCTAAAGAGAAGTGGACCTCCAGTTTGGAATTGACATCCATCATTGTCAAGTCACCAAAAATGAACGAGGTGAGGATTTAAACTCATCGGCCCCGTCAACCCAATGTGTTTGTGTTCTACAATAATTCATGCAATTCTTTTTTTTTTTCAAAGGCATCTCTCTGCTTTTTGAGGCATGCCGAAACATTGTACAGTTTAGGAAAGTACGAACAGGCGGCCAAAGCTTATGAAACTGTGATATCCCTAGTTCCAAACCATCATGTAGCAAAATTGAACTACGCGTTGATTTTGCAAAAGTTGGGCCGCTCAGAGGACGCTCTGCTGACACTTAGTCAGGGTATGTTTTCGAATTAAGTTTTCAGAGTGTCCGGTCGGAGCTTTCATTGAGTTTTCTTTTCCAGATCAAGAAGAAAAGATAATCGACCACTACTTGATAGCGGAGAAGTGTAAAATTTACATTGCTCAGAAACGACCTGTGGAGTTGCTGGACAGTGCTTTGTTTTTGCTCTCAAGGCATTGTCACAATCTGCGGAGTAAAGAAGACACTATAGGTAACCATGGAAGTTTACTTAGTGCTGGCTGGGTATATATAATGCTGGCTTTTGACTTTTTAGCGGTTGCCATGACGAGTCATTTTGACAAACGTTATGAGGCGGTGCAGCTGAATCGGACGAAACGTGATGAACATCCTGACGACAAAAAAGCAAGTTTTGTCGAGCAACCAGAGATCCTTAATGTGGAATGGAACATTTACTTGCATACTGCTCAAGTTTGCATGGATATGGAGCGTTATGATTTGCTGGAACGATTCACGTACACTGCATGGAGCTCTGAACTGTTCGGTCAAGACCCTAAAATGGAGAAGGCTTGTGGCTATCAGTCATATCTAGCGTCCTTACTCAATGTAGACCAAGAGCTACTGGCCCCACATGTTAAAGCACAAAGTTTAAGTCCTGAGGGAGTCCAAAATACAATGGCCTTGAACTTGCTGGCAAAAGCTTTACAAAGACATGACTATGTCCGATATGGTCGGTATCTTCTCCGACTAGTAAGGAAGAAGCCCACTGATATTAATTTGAAACTTTTAACTGCGCATCACAATTTTTCCTGTGGTAATTACAAGACTGCTCTTATTCAGTATTTTTATATCTACGCAAAATCTCCAGAAAACCCTCTAGTGTGCCTTATGATAGCCTCAAGCTTGTTGTCAGTTTTAAGTCAGAAAACTTCGACAAATAGACCTCATTTGGCGGTTCAGGTTGTCGCCTTCCTACAACATTATATGGAACGCCGTGGGAAGTGCCAAGAGACGTATTACAATGTTGGGCGAATGCTCCATTTAATCGGTGCCTATGAAGATTCGGTGCGATTTTACGAGCGGGCGCTGGAAATCGAGCCTGTTGTCAAAACTCATGATGGGAAGCCGCTATGTTCAGAACAGAAGAAACATTTCTTCAAGGACGACAACGTTCTAGATTTGAAAAGAGACATTTTGTACAATTTAGCACAACTATATTCTTCTGTAGGGTCCGTTGCTAAAGCTCGCTATTACATTCAGCAAATTCGAGTATAGACATACGATTCTTTATTAATCAGAGCTTTTCATGGCTTAATTTGTACCATTTATGTGTTGGCTGATGCTATGACCATGGTTTTTTGAATGCATTTATGCCGAAATAAACTCTATGATTGACGTTCTCGTCTTGTCGACATGGTGACCAGTTTGCATAATTCTGTCTATCCTGAGAAATTAGGCCTGCATTTCTATCAACCATGAAATGCTCAATGAATAGATCGTGGCCTTCTAAAATGACTGTGGATGGGATATGGACTAAAATACGACACACGATCGTTTGTAAATAAACTAACTGCATTTCAAAGTGGTGTCTGGTTGAATCTCCCCAACTGACATCTTCGTGTAATCACATTACAATCCTTCAGTCTCAGTCAAACGCTGAATGAATATCTGAGGGGAAGGAGACTTGATCATCATTTAAAAGATTTTGTTGTGCTCATATCAGCCGAGCGCTAAGGGTCCAGCGTCATTAAATTTCCAAAGCTATCAACTATTCCATACTTGTGAAGAAAATCTTTGAAATACTTGAGCTACTTGTTTCCTATGGCTGTGCTGATTGCCATCGGGTTGGCATTGCTAATTATATTTTGCATGGTCTGCTATTTTTGTATGGACTCTACCTCATCAAGACCCGTGGACAAAACAAAATTCCACCCGGCAACGAAGCAGGACGGTCAGGAGGGCAGCCGCTGTTGATAATTAGTGGTCCTCCATCCAACGCTTGAGGGTGCGTCGTTCGTCCATGGAACTATATGCACAGTGAGTCGCAGTTCTGAGGATTTAGGTCCATGGAAAGTTCTTTCAATCACTTAACTTTGCAATTCTGTTGTATTGAAAATGTTCCAGTTGCAGGCTGACATGTGGAAGAAAGCCAGCTTTCCCAATCCTACCCATCTCCATTGCCAAGGCAGGCATAGTGTACATGAATTCCCTGTTTCTGGATATACTGTTAATCAGAAATAGTTGAATGTGACTTTAGAAGTTATCTTTTAATTCCTATCCAAATTCACATTGCGATACTGTATGTGGCACCGGCAATCTTCATCTTGCATGACACTCTACTGTGTTGTCAACTTGTAACTGTCTGCTAACAAAGCTTGGTATACACCACACGGCGATTTGCACTCACCATGAATTGGGCTTCATACTGCTGTTGCGACTGGAAGAATGAAGGAATATGTGCGGTTCCAGGAAGTTTCATTGCTCTTATATTTCAATGTTCACGACCGGTCCCCATTATTAGTAAACTTTCGGATTGACTTTCGACTTTTCCCAATGACCCGTCTTGGAGAATGGGAATCATTTAAAAAAAAGAAGGAAAAAATACAGAAATGCGGTGGCATATTTCACAGTGCAACGCACTGAACGCTCCAAAAACCAACAAACGCCATTGACACAGATGCAGAATCCGGAGTAAGTAAAAGAGTTCAAGGTGACGAGTAAAGCTTAACTAAGGTTCGGACGTTGTAACGATATTACGCTTCACATGCCCACGGGATGGCTATTTCAGTGATGTGAACACAAACATTTCTCCATTACAGCAACTGATATGTAGGATGAATGGGAGCTAACACACACAACATATACATGTATGTTTGACTTATTTCTTGAATGACTCACCCTAGGGTCCCATTACACATCATCATGAATGAAACAAATGTACTTACCTAGGTGAAAGGCAGTGGAATCATACGACTGGCGCCTATCCAGTTAGAAGCGTTCATATTGACAACCGGGGAAAAGTTCGCAGTTGGTCATATCCGGATGTAGTAAAATAGGCGATGGTGTTAACCAACTTCACATGGGACTAGATTGGTATTTGAAGAGGCGCAATTGAAGGCGTGGCGTTATGCGGAAAATACCTCTCGTATTCTTACTAAACCGTTCTATTCTTACTAGTACCGTCTCTATTCCTTTAATAAAGACAAAGTTACAGCGTCCTTATGTAGTGCGGACTCTCTGAACTCTCTGGCACCAGCTAATCAAAACTAAAGGGTTATATGAGAGACTGATAATGAAGGTTTGCTGGCTGCGAAAACCAGTCATATTTTGCTTATTGTTTTAAGAGAATATGTGACAGAATAACACTGAGCAATGACGTGTCAGGAATTAGTTAAAGGAAGCGGGTACTAAGCTCTATACACCCAACCCATCGTTTCATGTGCAGTAACATTAAAGCTAAAGCAAAACTTCCGAGTCTGCCCGTCGTCACCAAGTACATACAGTGGAAAATTAGAAGGTTAACTTGGAAAAGGTCTAGGCCACGGCTAATGTGAAAATTTTGTGGTTTCTTCTGATTCTTCTGCTATTTTTACAATAAAATATATGCTCATGTTTTTCTGCATTTAGCTTGCTCGTGGCCCACGACACGACACCAGTGAAGATAAAGAAACAAAGTGCGTCCTCCTGATCTCTAGACTCCTCACTTATAAACTGTATGTTGGTGAGCAGAAGATTTTCTTATCTTCCTTAGATTTACTTGCATGAATGTGATATACTGACGGAGTGAGCAGAGAGACTCTCTCTCTCTCTCTCTGTCTCTCTCAGCGCATAAAAGGTCGAGCCAGAAAGAATTCAACTTCTTCCCCGAATCGAATTTCAAACAGACCACATCGATTGTCTCTCTCTCCCTGCCTGCACTGCTGCTGCATTTCTTCATTTTGTCCTCTGCCTACCAGCCTCTCACTGGTTCTTTATCAGGAAAGCAGTGTTGATTCTATTCTTTTTAATTCCATAACCATTCCTACTCCCGATTGCCTCTGAGTCTCATATGCTTCTTAATATCTTTGCTTCTCTTCTACTGCAATTGACTCGTTCCACGTCACTCCAACGCTGAATAATAAAAGCTCCTACATTACAGTTACTATCTACTCCCTACAGAGACTTTGAAATAGTAGAACGAGATGACTGAGTCGGAGATTCAAGTCCGAGTTTTACATAGGAGGCCGCTGAAGCGGAAATATCCATACAGTGATAGATTTGATAGACATTATCGACTGTATGACAACAACAATGAATCTCACATTAAGGGAGAATCCAAAAATAGCTCTCGCAGCTTCTCCTGGGCTAAACTGTTCAAGTTGTCTGTAGCCATTAATCTAGTTCACTTTCTCAACCTTAAGTGTAGTGTGCATGTCCAGTATCTTGGGAAGCATGAATTTTTCAATGCAATGCTTCTCATTCCCCGGTTCTGCAAGCAGACTGTTCAGTTCACTGTTAGCTTTCTCCTCGCGCCCATCTTTCGGCCTGAAGCCGGTAAGTCATTTTGTAACTTGCACATTCTTACCCAAAACATTAAGTTTATCGTGTCACACATACTACATGACATTGCACTTACTAACTGTGCATATGATGTGTGTTTACGTAGGAAAGTGATGCGTGATAACTGAGTGATTCATTCTTCCATTAGATATTCACTGGGTGAAGAAGGCTTGGGCTAACCAGTGTGAATTCATGTGGACATCAGGGGCTGGCAGAGGCAAAATGAGACTGAGTCGTCTGAGTCAAGTCGTCCACCTGTTCAGGGTGCCGCTAAGTCCTCTCATGACTCTCCTACTCGGTCCCATGATTCATGCCTTGAGACAAGTTGGAATTTCCCCTCAACAGCAAGAGCAAATACTAAATTCGAAATGGGTTCGGAAATCTTTGGGATGGCAGGTAAAAAAAACGTTTTTCTCATGATGATGATCATCATCATGCAGGAGAGGGTCTATTTAGGTGGAAAGTAGCTTGTAAGGAGAAAATTTTCCACAATGACCGCCTTGTATAACTTCCATACTCAACGAAAATACAATTATTACATGAGCTTGTATGAGATAAATGATAAAGTTGTGCTATATGATACTATAAATATGTATTATCCTCATTAGGAGGATGATGAAAAAATCTTATGCTGAATGAAATGTAACCAGGATGTTGTAGCTACTAGCCCCTGTGTTTGTGTTTTGGTTTGTGTGCATGGAGGTCATTTCTAAACGTCGCAAGCTGACAAGCGCAAAACTACAGTAGGAGGTTCAAAGTATCTTGTCGTCGTCCACACTCAGTTGCTTCCTTAACGAGTGATGAGAAAACGAATTAAATTGGAAGTACCATATAACATAGTTCATGCTACAAACAGCAAGTTGCATTAGATTTTATTATTATGCTAGTAATTGCATTGCATTGAACATGGGAATTCCTCAGCCACGTTGTTCACGCATGATACTTACAAGTCGTAAGCTGCTGTGTCTCTGAACATCACAAGATGTATGCCATCATGATATTTAATCCTGACCACGGACTTACACTCTTCTCAACAGATCAAGTGCTATCGGATGATGCCCCTTAAATCTCTGTCCACTGCTTGGGGTTTCGTCAACAGCCTCAACCTCCCAGTCTTCCTCAGGCCCATAGTTCTCAAGTGGTAAGTTCAATGGTTTAATTACTCTCAGTATGCATCTAATAATAACACGACCTAAGCAGTAATCTGTCAATTGAGACTAACTGTTGATGCAGCATTCAATGTCAGCCTGCTGGCCGGCTGTGGAATGTATGAGCGAGCAGCAGCAATTCAGCTGACAATTTTCCAAGCACCTTCTTGGGGTAACGCTAGAAAACATTACTAATCAGTTGTAATTATTGCCTCATTGAACATGCCATTAATTGTGAACAGTTGGAATGCAAATATTTACAGAAAGTTTCTATCATAATCGTATTGTTTTTCTATCGACTTCAATTATTGCTGTTCTGAAAACTTACACGAAAGTGTAAGCGACTGGCAAAAGGCCACGAGGAGCTTAGTTAATGGAAAGATGAAGTTAATGCGTATTTTTGAATGATTATTTCCAGCTATATAAAGGCATTCGGCTGTGATATCTCTGAAGCAGAGGTGGAAGATTTAACGTATTATAAGAACCTGGGCGAGTTCTTTCGTAGAAGTCTTAAACATGGAGTGCGGCCAATAGACTTTTACAGCCCTGTGGTGAGTCACTGACATTTCTTAAAAACAAACAATGATACACATGTTATAATCGTGAGTGTATTTATTGAAACTGACAGGTATCTCCAGCGGATGGAAGAGTGCTACACTTCGGTAAAGTCGAGAATGGACTTATTGAGCAAGTTAAGGGAGTGACGTATTCCATTTCACAATTTCTGGGCAAACCTTCATGGTTACATGACTACGATCCTACAGTGAACTGGTCAGATAGTGAAAGACTGACCAAGTCTATCATGCATCATTCAGCTGGAACCTCACTCTATCACTGTATCATTTACCTGGCACCTGGAGACTACCACAGGTTCCATTCCCCAGTGGAGTGGCAAGTAGACTTCAGGAGACATTTCGCAGGTGGAATAGACCGTATTAATTCAAATACTTCTGGATTTTTATCCTGATTTTGTTTGTCGCTTACATTTTTAACAGTACGTTGAATACTTATTTAGGGGAACTGCTCAGTGTGAACCCGAAAATCGCAAGATTCATTAGTGGCCTATTTAGCCTTAACGAGAGAGCCGTTTACGCTGGGAAATGGAAGCACGGGTTCTTTTCATTCACAGCTGTGGGTGCAACAAACGTAGGATCTATTCGGGTTTACGATGATCCAGTAAGTCAGAGTGAAAAGCCTTGCGTGTTGCCTAAATTTCCTTTATAAATCTACCTGTGTCTTACAGGAATTGCGAACGAACTCCCGACGAGTGCCAAAAGGTCTCCATCAAGACAAACATTTCAAAATTCCACTGGAATTTCAGAAGGGACAAAATATAGGAGAGTTCAATTTGGGGTCTACAGTTGTTCTAATTTTCGAAGCTCCGTCAGATTTTAATTTTTACGACCTACATGGTGGAAAACGTGTTCAAGTAGGGCAGAGTTTTGCATAGTCTAATACATATAATGTTCCAAAATGGCTCTAGTCTAGTGTTTTTCGCCCTGCAGTCACTACAATTCGCACTTTATGCTGGAGCTCTTATTTCTCTATCACTTGTACCGTGTGTTGTGTATTTTTTTATGCCAATTTCTGACTTGTTGTAACAACTCATTCAATACACGAATATTTTGTGATACGTTGGTAAATCATTAAAATGTTTACTACTTTTACAAAAAAAACTGAACACAAAATGTACATCGTATTCTTTCATCCGTGAGAAGATCAGTGTTCTAATTTAACCGCGGTTGCATCACCCAGGTATGCGTGTGACATTTTATATCGTACTGGAATTCATGATCAACTACTGCAGCAGCACCGACCGTGGTTTTACTACTAAGTTTCTTGACAGTAAATAGCTGTCTACGACTATTCTATTCTATTGTTATGGTTACATGATTAAATATTACTATGGTTTCTTTTCGGCGTCAGTCTTTAGCACATCCTGGTCCGTTTCTGAGGTATCGATTCCTTTGGCTAGCATGGCACGCTGAAATGAATCATAAAGAAGATTAGTCCATGTACTACAAATTTTTACTATGGCTCAACTGAACCCAAGTAATTCATCAGCAAATTATCAAGTTGGCTACTTGAAGCTTTATACAGCCAGAAAAACTCTAAACCTCCAGCAGCCCTTTCATTGTTAACAATCCTGTAAACACTGAATGTAACTTGAGTATCGTACAATCATCCTTTGCGATCAGAAGTCACATGTGCTGTCCGTTCATTCTCCGAGTACATCATCTGTGTCTTTCGGCCATGAGCATGCTTTTTGCTACCTTTTCGAATATTCTTCAGGATATGAATCTGTTCACCAATGCAATGCAAGGTATTAGATTGATTCACCACAGATTCTTTCCCAAGACTTCTGTCACCCTAATCAGTGCCCTTCTCCATGCAAGTCAAACTAAAAACCTTGGTCTACTCCCTAAATATGGCTACAACACTACGATATCAAACTTACAACAGCCTACTAACAACTGCTTGATTATTAATCTTTCCACTTACTTTTACACAATCTGAATACAATTTCATGTACGGGTCACAGACGGACAGGTCCTTGCTACCATTAAGGAACTTCTCAGAGAACCAGGAGTTGAAGCATTCGTCATATTGATACTTCAATAAGTTACACTCTTCACTTAGGCTGTTCATATACTAGAAAAAGAATTGGAAGATGACATTCATTAATTATGATGCAATAATCAAAATTAGTTACGAAAAAGTAGCACACGTGTTCTCGCTCAATATGTATATATCTATGAGCTTGCCGAAATGATCATAACGTGACTTACTGGTGCCGGTGATTTGGCTTCCGATTCCGCCGCGGGTTTTTGTTGTTGCTCCGGCTTCTGACTCATTATTACCTCTAAATAAGATACCCGAAACTAGGACGTAAATTATTATAGCAAAGTATTCGTGTTAATTGACAAGGACCCTTGAAGTCAATTCAACAAGTCCGTCCAAATATTAACGCGTAGACGACTTCAAGCTTGAGTGGATCACCTGCTCGGAAAAATAATTTCTAAGGCAATTCCTTGCGTTATCAAGCTACAAATATTAATTCCTGCGAGATATTTCGGCTTTCATCATGTATTAAATTGTTAAATTCAGCCGCTTATGTTACGTCATGTTCGGTGTGCCGCATTAGATTTAAGGAGAAAGAGCTTTTGCATGCAGCCAGTGCTCATGCATTCACTCACGTGTTCTCTGGCTGTCTTCAATACAAAGGCACTCGCGGGTCTGCCGACTTGCTTACTGCGTTTGTAAACAAGAGAGGCGAAGAAAGCAAAAACAGAGTTGAGAATTTTGAGAAGAATGTCATTTACTGGTGAGAAACACTGAATCGAACTTAAAAAGAGTGCATTTTACTGGAATTTTCTATACTTGAGTATGACGTTGTAATTGTGATGTAGCCTGGCAGTTTTTCAATGTCCGAATACTCGCGTAAGAAGAACTCATCACTGTGGAAGGCCGAAGGTTTTCAAAATTGTTGTTTGAATTGTTGAAATTTGAGTCTGGAATGTCACACAGCAAAGGTAATTAAAATTGTATTTATATCTGTAGCTGGCTTCTGATTATAATGTTCAGCGAAGAGAAAGTTGAAAGCTCGAGTTATAAAATCGTGATTATTTGACAGGTCAGGTCAATTATTGACATGGGAACTGTAAACACAAAGTTTGCCTACACGGCGGGTGTGTCAGCTTTAGCTGGTATTATCATTTTCGTCTTCTTCGGTCCTGGTGGCGTGCGGACGAAGAAATTGAAGGGTAAGATGCTTGAATATATGTATGAGATATATGTACGTGACTTGCAAGAATGATTTTTTTTTGTAGAACCTCAAGTTAAAGGACTGCAAAATTTGGGATCAACCTGCTACGTGAGCGCTGTAATTCAGAGTCTGGCTGCATGTGATCACTTTAAGAATTTTGTTGGAGCGTGCTTTCAACGCTACAACCCTGTGGACTGCAATGGTCGAAGCATCGTTAATTCAAAGAGTCAGTTATTCCCTTTGGTTGCAGCTCTACATCGGGCATGTTTATGTGAGTTTCAAATTTTTTGTAGCGTACAGGAAGATTATTTGATATGTAGAAGGTGCTGATTATGCTCGTGCTTTGCAGTTGTGAATCGACAAACACGGACTGATCTGATTGACCCGGCACCACAAGTTCATATTTTACGGGTTTTGTCTTCTTTGAATTATAAGTTACCAAGAGGAAGTGAGCAAGATTCTTTCGAGCTGTTTGAATACATCATGTCTGGGATTCAAGAAGAAATGACAAAAATGGCTCAGGAGTCTAAAGGGAATGATTATGCTTGTCTCATTCCAAATGTGGAAACTGAGGATACAGCCCTTGTGGAAGTGGTGGTAGAGAAGATTGATGAAAAGCTTAATGTGACTCCTGTGGGAAAGTTAGACGAAGACAATAATTCCGGTGCGGTTGAAATCGTGGAAGTACCTCTGGTGGATGCCGCTGGAGATAAAGAGGTGAAGAATAGTCATAATAATCATCACTTGAAGCCAAACGGTCATCAGAATCGATTCGAGAATTCACTCGTTCCACATGTTAATCACCGACTTGGTTACTTTCACTCTGCTAGAAGATATTTACTGATAAACCCTTTCATAGGCTCCATTGCCTCCCGACTTCAGTGTTTATCGTGCTTTACACAGGTATGATTTTTAAGCAATGCTGACTAAGAGTTGGAGAATTCGAAAGAGCGAGTTCTCACGCCAATATTTTGTGTTTTCAGAATCCATGGAAAATTGAAAAGTTTCATGGTTTTTCCTTGCCATTGCCAACCTCCCGAACTGATCGAGTGGCTCTTCGAGATCTCATTGATAACTATTTAAGAACTGTAATCGTCCATGAAGTTGAATGCGGTACTTGTACGAGGAGAAATGGAAAGAAAACAAAGTCTTCATTCTCAAAACTGACTGCTGTTGCCAGGGTGAGTAGGAGTCCTGTGGTAATCTTGAAAAAATAATTTAAGTTGAGACGTTATTAAGTTTATGTAAATTACGGATGCAGTTACCCAAGTCACTATGCCTGCACATCCAACGCTCTACATGGAGTTTAACAGGGAGTCACAAGCGCACCGATTTTGTTGTCTTCAAAGAAATTCTTGACTTGTCTACCCTGCCTCGCTTTCAGGATTGCGTAAAATTATCTCTGCAAGGGATCGCACCGCTACTTCCACCACAGAATCAAAACAAGCCTAAAATATCTGACATTATAACGTCAAATCCGTCTCCTAGTAGATTTCATCGATCTCAATATCGCCTGTGTAAGATTTGAGACCAATTAATAGTTTTATGCGAAGTCGGCTTGAGATGTAGAATAATGTGAAATTTGATATTTAGGCGCTGTGATCAGCCATTGCGGTGCTACTGATTCAGGACATTTCATTACCTTCAGAAGAGGATGCATTGACAAAGACACGTAAGTTTTAATTTTATTGGGTTGCAAGCATTAGACTTTAATACTGTAATCCTCTCTCATAGGTGGTTTTTAACATCTGATGAAGATGTTTTGGAGGTTCCTACGCCGTCCGTGTTTAAGTCGAAGGCTTACATGCTTTACTACGAGTTAATCCAACCCAGTGCTCCAGGTTTTGAAACTTAGCTAGAGTCATATTTCACTAGAATACTTTCTTACTCTTACATATATTTATCTCATATAGTCGCATTTCTACGTTAATCATTGCTAAGAAAAGTTTTATCGAGAATCGTGAATGTTATAGTAACTTTTCAAGTATCCTAATAATGACGTATGAGAGATACTTCGGCGAATGTTCAGAGAATGGAAAAGTCCTTATAGTCATGTTGTTACGTATTACACTCCTATAATATTAGCTTTAAAAACCAGCGTAATGTACGCTCATTCGTTATGTTATGATAAAGTCTTTTGTGCCGTGTATGTTGTATAATGCTGCAGAAAGGAAATAAGCGCTTTGAGAGGACTGCAAGGATATAGGAAAGTTTATTGATGACTCAGAACTCTTTTGAGAGACTTTGGACTGTGAACATGTTTCAGGTGTTGTCAGTGGAGGAGGAAACTGTGTAATGGCTTTACTTATGACCTTGTAATATTATTCTGTCCTGACTTTGATAAGTTTTGTACAGTGAAAGTGGTTGGGTGTATGCATTCTATCGCATTCACTAGAGATTTTTGAACAGATGCTTGTATTCTATGCAGCGATTGCCGAAATGCGTAAGAAAGAAACTCCTCCAAATGACACCGGGTGAGCTGTTCCGCTTGAAAGAATCTGACGCAATTAGTTCTGGATGGAAAGTTGAGTAGAATACTGAAAAAAACCAAAATCCTGTAGTTAGTAGTAGTTGCGTACCTGAGTTTCTACATGTGTTGTTGCTCATGGATTGTTTCACCCCATGTTCTCTCAACTATGAACTTAGTTCAATAGTCTATGGTGATGTGATTGTATTAATCAGTCAAATCTTGCGAGGAAATAAAATTTTTGCTCACAGTAATCTTTATTATTTATGGACTGACGAGGTATTATTACAAATACGTACGATCATGTTTACTGTCACGCGAGTGCCCACGAACTAATATGCTGAGGTACATCATTGAAATATGCGAGGTGTCAAGCAATGATCCTACTGTACTAAATTCATTCTTATTGTTACCGGGCCACGATCAGAACATTTGACTTGAGTAGATAGCACCATTACGATATCCTGCAGACGTGGGGCCCGTGAGAGATACCCGTGGGCTTTCACGGCCCGGCTCGCCCGTAGAAATTCGAAAAACGGGTTGGGTTGGGCATCGGGCGCCCGTAATAAATTAAAGCAACCGCCAACTTTAGGTTTCCATTGTGATTTAGTATTAATTGACTTTGTACTTCAACTAGAATTTGTGATGTCCACGTAATAGTAGGTGTAACATGATTGGCTTTTATGCAATGAATTGCCATAGACAAGGCATATACATACTAACTTTGACCAATGGGCTGCCCGCGGGCAGCGCACGGGCCATCAAGGGCGGGCTGAACAAAGTAACGGGTACCCATTAATTTTCAATGCAATGCGCAAAAAAATTACGGGTCTGGCAGTTGCGGATTTTTTTTAAATTCAACGGACTGCCCGTTAGCTCAAGGACCTCACGTCTGATATCCTGTCAAGTATTCGGCAAGTTTATGGCTAGATGCTAATTCAGGCACATACGGAAGCTATTTGGTTACTAGAGGTTGACTATGATGGTAGCCGCATGACTCACTTGGGGTCATATGCTTCGACTGCCTGACCCCCATTAAGTAGTTATTTCCTCATTAGAGTTTACATGGACGACGACCAAATCTATTGAGGAAATGAAAACGCAGTGGAACTTTATAGCTACAACGAGTATGAAACATAAAGCGAGCCCTTTATATGAACGCTTTGAATAAGATCAGAAATAAAGAAACAAAAGAGACGTTCAGAATGCACAGGATTTAGTTTAGTACATAAACAAGAAGCATATAGAGACAAATTTGAAAGAAATCGTCGAGACGCAGGTCTAAAATAATTTGCTTCAGAGCTTAAGTGTTCAGTTGACGAAATACACATATGGTGAGTTCTGGAGCAACTATACAAGTTGTATACGTCACGACGACGGTGATATTGGCACGTATTCACGGTTCTTTGTTTTCACAATGAAAACTTTTGGCAGCTAATGGCACAACTTCTTACATATATCGATTAATTATTATTAAAGAAAGATTACCTATATGACTTACTACAATGCATAATTGCATCATCCAGTGGTAAATACAGCGTTAAATAATGATCAGGGTTACATCAATTCCTAGAATTAAATCATTACTGCATGTACATATTATTACTATTTCTTCCGTTCAGGCTGAAAATTATAATTTTAGTATCTATCTAAAAGTCCTCTACTATAGCGAAAAGCAATAATTCATAATAATATTACGTTCGTAAGTCAGCAACAGCATACAAACAGAGTTAGTTTGTATGCGTGTAGATGATAGCAATGGTATAGGGTAAATCTCGTGTGTGTCATAAAACTGACACTTTTTCTGAAGTAGTAAGTAGTAGACGGACTCAGTTTCCATGAAAATATTCTTGCACGAACGCTTACATAAGATCACAATAAACAGCTTATGCATCGAAGCCAGCACAGGAGTTGAGATAACAAGAGCAAATACAAAAATCTAAAATCTTGGCCACGTAGAACGTGTGTACACGAACAACCTTTTACAATTTAAACAAAGGTGTGAAAATAGTCGTGTGAAAAAACTGAAGGACACAGCTTATATTCCGACAACGACGGAATTATTTATGACTGTTTCCTGTTTCCTTAGAAAGAAACAAAGATGGGGAGAGAAATTGAGAAAAGCAAGACACATGCGGGATTTTCGTCAGCACAACAACAAATATAATATGCTGCAATGGGACTTTCCAGTAAGATGAGAGTTCACCAAGTAGTAAAAAGTAGCCTTAGCAATACAACAAGGGATGACAAAATCCTCTCTGCATTGCATCTCTGTACGGCTCTTCACGCAAGGTCCTTAAGCCTCCGGTACATACTTTGCACGTAAGTAAAGACACATTTCCAATCCGGTCTCCTTCCCATTGCAATCATATCCTCGACGTCCAAGAGTGGGTAGATATCAGCTTTCTCTCTACGTATTATCAATAGAAAAAAAATCAAACACCAGCTTCAACTACTTTTCAAAGCCTCATCATAAGGTCATTAGGCATGATTCCACATTTTTTTCCCTCTGCTTTCAAAATTGTCCAAAATAATCAGCTCAGCATGAGTTTGACTTAATTCTTATCCTGCGTCTTTCATCAATATCATCCGCTGGCTCACGCGGAAGTCGAGCTTCTGATTATTAGAAGACATTCCGCTTGAAATTTTGCACGCCATTTAACATGACTGTTTCCCCAAAAATTGAAATGAACAAAGACTTACTCAGCAACTTTGAAAGCCAATTCGAAATTCTGTCTTCGATTTTTTGGGTCCAATGAGTTGTAATCGAAGGCGTCCGGGTAGAAATGATGGATTAGGGCACAGAAAGCAAGTCCGTCACACCAGCTACTTGAAAAGTTTTCTATTTTTACATTCTGTGCAAACAAAGTATAACACATTTACAGTTCGTTCATCTGTATCATATTGCCTCACCACAAAACCATTGTCTAACCTATGCTCAGTCAATATTACACAAAGAGTCACTTTCATCTCGCTCATCTTACACTCGACACAGCAGCGTATTATATTTATATTAAAGGGCTTCCAATACTAATTATTGCAGCCAGTAAGGTTACACAAATCCCACAACGAACAAGGCTAAAATAATTAACTGTCAGTGAACACGACAAGACTGAAGGACATCAGGTATGGTCGCTATACAACTCTGTGCATTACTACTACTCCTGGACAAGCTCCGAAGGCTTGCAAGGACGAGGCTCGAAAGAACATCATGATCGACACATGATAGGAAGGAAAGGAAGAACTCAGGAACATTCACCGCCCTTACTTTCCCGCACACTTCACCGGCAGTTCATAATTAACATTTACATTTGCTTAACAATTGCCTTGGTACAATGCACCATACATCCAAACGTCCCTGATATTCCAGCGTATCACAAGATCATCGTATTTTTCTCTATTATTATAGTAAAAACGTATTATGAATGACTCGTTATCTTGCTAACGTGGACTGTTGCACAGAGTGAAAACAAGTATATGGCTGATGAATAGCCAAGAGATTTACTGCACATGAGAGAACCGGGAGAAAATTGCTAGTAACAATTAAACGTAGTAGTATGGTAGACTACGATAATATTCAGCATTACGTATTACAAAAGACAAAAAGTAAATACAGGGAGTATAATAAATAGTGCAAGTTTTTCCAACACGTGATGAAGAAGAAAGTATAAAAGTGAGAATGAATGGGGTAGTAAGATTGATTTGTATATAATTAATTAATAATAACACTATGGAGATATATAGAACAAGTAGTGAATAGCGGAGAGGAGCTTTCATAACCTGGTAATCCCGAGTCCGGCACTGGCACCAATACAGAAGCACGTCTTTAGCACTAGCTGCGCTTGTTTTCAATGCTTCATTTGTGAATTTGAATAGAGGGGCACCTGCTTTATTCCCACTAGCAGCACTGCGCGTTACCCGTTCACCAAACAACCAGAGAAAACAATGCCCCATCAACCATACATGTATACATCATTACATTATTTCCCACAAGGAATTATTATCACAATCAGAATAGACTTGTCTGTAGCAATTACTAATAACATATAGGAGAATACAGACAGAACACGATTATTAATCAGCAACGGCTTCTCATCAACCGAAGCGAACATAGAAAGAGAGATGGATAGACAACTGTGAGCGACAGAGAAAGGAGAATAATCATACGAGTAAAGTATAGGCGTCAATACTACTAGCTGCGAGCGCTGTGGGTGGAAATTATTATTAGCTGTCATAAGACTTCACTTCAGCAATGTTAACTTACTCTACTAACGTAAGTAATCTGGAAAAAAAAACTACCTAAACTATTATGACATTACACTGCGTCTACATGTGTACATGTAAGCGACTAAATAAACTACATTGAAAAACTCTAAAACTAATAATAAGAACGGAGATATTTGTCCAATTATAGGCGTAAACTAAAGGCACCCACAGCTCAACATATAAAATTAGATCTACAAGCAGCAGAAACTCTATTGAGAAAAACCAGCAACAATCAAGTGACAATGAAGGTAGTCATACGAACTGAAAATTTCAGCACTATACGCAACAACCTATCACTTATTCGTCCAATCTGCCAAACCTCACTCTCATGTCAAATATGAAAGACATATCTTACGTGATTTGTTGGTCCATCTGCTTGAACTTGTTGGTAGAACTAGCCTGGACCGAAGATGACTTTGAAGATGATGATGACACCATCTTACTGCTGCTGCTGCTTGCGCTCATGCTTCTCGACTCGCTCGAAATCTTCTTTGAGGAAGCGGATGATGACTGACCTAAATTTTCCCAAACGATCATGATTATCACTCCAGTCATTATTAGCCGAATGCAGTAGGTTAGGTATCATTCCATTACAGCAAGGATTGGAAAAATCCAACGAAATTACATCATTCTGCACTTCAAAAACTCAGCATGCATTTGAGCATTACCAAAGCTAATATGTTATTGGCATTGCCCTGCTTACTGTTGTTATTACCGTTTTTTTTGTTATAACCACATGAAATACATCACATCGTCTCAAATTATATTATTTTTATTATTTAAGCAAGAGCGCGCACTGGAAAACTCAAGTGCGAGTAGATAAAATTCAAAGTAACACATGATTATACTCCATATGTGTTGTAAATTGGCCAAAAAGTTCATCACCACAGCGACAGAGAGAGAGAGAGAGATAGAGAGATGAAAAAATTCAAACGTGCGTCCATGAATGAAGATTCTGAAAGCACGATCCGGAGTACTGCTGTGTGTAATGTAGCATTATTTTCTCCTTGAATAGCAACAACTGCGGGTGCTGGGGGAGCTGCACATACAGAGGGAGGGGAATAACGACATGGACAAATTTAAAATGAGAGATGCTTGAAAAAATACAGAATACATATACATTCAAAGAAAGTTAAATTAATCCACTGAGCATCCACAAGGAATGAATATACGATATGATCCTATCACACAAATAATAATAGAATAATAATCATCATCATCATTCCTCCTAAACTTCTGCTTCAAATTTGCATCCATTGCTCATACATAAAAAGACATCATGTTCAGCATGCATAAAAATATGCTCGCCTTCGTCAGTTATCTTTTTTACGCAGTCGATACAATGACAACGAAGAAGACACATAAGACGACACCAGCAGCATCAACCGTAGAGACAGAAAGAGTCAGATACAGACAGACAGAGTAGAAAAGACAGGAAAGAGTGGTGAAAACGAGCTTAAAAAACGTGCACTGCAGCAGGCTGTATGACAATATTTCCCCAACTTTACGACCACTTGAACAGACACACACTTGCACACGGAGTACCGTAACGCAAGGGCAAAAGCTCATAACATTGATGGAAAAAAGTTGTGATTTTCATAATAAAAAATATAAGGGGATTGCACTGAGGAATTGACTTGTCTCATAAAAGTACAAAAAAAACCAAAGGAAACGAAACACATAGTGACTAGGAGGCAACAATGACAAAATACACAAAGAATGTGAAAGCATGTTCGTGTGCATGAAAAACAAACGTTCATCCATATATCATCACTAATTATTGCACAGCGATGGTAAGAATAAGTTCAGGAGTATGTGTTTTAGGTCCGTGTGCGAGCATGTGAGTGTATGTAGCAGCATGCTGACTCTCAGTCAGGTTCCTCTTGTACTCTATTTCTTTTGTCTTTGACTTTGCGAATCACAATCACACTTACTCATCTCTCGCTCAGCAGGAGGAAAAATACAAACGGCGCTACACTGTGTTGCGAATTGAAAAAAAATTGACAAACGAAAGAAATGGTTGGATTGCGCTCTTCGATAATACGATACTTACTCTGGACAGACTGCAATTCAGAGCTACTGGCTTTAGTGGAGGAAGCAGTAGTAGAAGAAGTAGAAGTAGCAACAGCCACTGCCTCAGCTTTCAAACTAGATTTCGATTCCACTGTAACAAAAACAAATACACCAAAAATTGTCTTCTTTCACCACCACGATTGCTCAACATATTTCCTCCTCTTCCGCTCCTTCCCTTGTCCTCATTCGCCTTCGTATTTTTATTTGTCTTAATGCACATAACCCTCGTAATGACAATTGCCACCATTTTATAGCTCCCTCCCTCGCCTGTGAATACATAAAACTGTAAGGTAGGCTGTGAACACGTAAAAATCCGCCGTTAAGCATAACAGCTATTGCTTGGATTTACTGTACAGCCTCATCAACAACCTCTCCAAGCACTCACAATATCCAAACATTCCCAAGCCTACCCTCACTTTAATGTCCTCCCGAACAATGTCATAACCATTGTTGCTCAAGCCTTATGGAACCTTCAAGTCATGAGCACGACTGTCACATAATAGCATAGTGACGGCTCAACCCCTTCCGTTTACCCGGAAATTCCCTCATCCACAAAACTACCAAGAGGCTTCTGGTGCAAATCCTTAGAACAACTTAAAGCGTTGTTTTACTGGTGCGGGGTGGTGTGGTGAGCGTGGAGCCTCCCTTCATTCCTTGCATTGCACTGGCTTTAGGGTGCATTACTGCAGGAGTGCACATCATGATCATGATATTTCCTTGCTGACCAAATAAGGTAAAAGCAGTGGACGGAAACTGACGCTGAAGAACAACAAGCCTTAAATTAGTTCGTGTTCATGGCCTCGTTTCACAATTTTTTCCTAAGCCAACTTTCTCTTCTCCTGTGACCCAAGACTGCATTAATTTCTGAGGAAATTGAGTTATTTGGCAATGACTCGTGGGGAAGGGAACAAAAATAGCTCATGGAGATGCACATTTAAGGAATGCTGCCAATCTCCTTGCGCCTCTTTGCTCTCGTAGATACATGAATACACGCACAATGGCACACACTTGCCATGATAGCTACAACGTATGTATAGACTAGAGTGTGAGAAAGACCTCGACTGACTGAGAAAGAGGGATTTTTACGGCTGTGTCGCCTGCGTCTTAGCGATAATGAACGCTTTTCTACATGCATGTATTATTGCGGAGTGAGTCTGTGTGTATATAGGTCTGTAAATAGCTTGAGCGAGGTAAGCAGAAGACGAAGAAGACTCCTTGTACTTCTTTTCCTCTACGTTATTGCAGTGCATTGGCCTCGGATCAGTTGGCTGGAAAAACTCGAGTAAAATGTGACACTTCATGTGACTGGCAGGGTAAAGAGAGTGAGACCAAGGCGTAAATTACCAAGTGCGCAAAAATCCACTTGAACCTTTTGCTTGGTCGCCTCCTGCTCAAACCTTGATGGCAAATAAGAGCCAACAAGTGTGCTTGAAATGCCCCGTTTCCTTCTACCTTTAACCCGCTTTGTCATTAGGTTATTCTTATACATCTGCTAATAGCCATGACACATGTGGGGAGAGGCCTAAAACATGATAAACTCCTGTACGATGAGTAGTGGTAGCGGCAGCAGTAGTAATATAATTATAGTATAGACAGTAAAACAATTGTATCCAGCACTACTATAGCAACAGCAGAATAATAAATAACTTGTGTGGAGCATAATCATAATGAATGCTAATATGAAGAAGCAGAAATAGCAGGCAAGCAAGTAGTATACACAGTGTGTAGTATATTATTATTGTAACATGTAATACTCAGTGATAATAACTGTATTTTGTAGTCAAAGTAAGTAGTAGTAGCTACTTGAATGCTGAACTTTTTGGCCACTTGTGTAATGAATGATAATAATAATAACACTCGGTCACTCTCTAATTATGTTAATTGGATCATCATGATAATAGTAGCACTCGGACAGTTGAGTAGAGTCATAAAAACACATGATGAGTGGGATCAGACATTAATACATCAGCAGGCTATTCCATCATCATCTCCTCATACCGGATGCTTTGAAGAGGCTTTCAAATATCTCATCCACATCTTCCTCTCCATCGGACAGGGATCTTTGGCTGTGCATAATTGTACTGTGGGAAGCACTCTTCCTCAATTGTGCACTCCTATCTTGCTTCTTGCTATGTCTAATATTGCCACTGCTGCCAGCAACAGAGCCACTTGTCTTTCCGAAATAAGCTTCTAATTCTCTCTGCTTTTCAGCCGCACTGTCAGGAGACATTCGGGCCTCAAACTGTTTGGGAAACATGACTTGATTCTTGGATGATGAGTTGGGCTTCTTGTTCCGTGGACCCGGCGGTATCGGTAAGTCTTGTACGGAGCTGAAGAGGCTCCTGGTACGGTCAAATATACTCGTACCGGATGCTGTTCGCATGATTTGGTCATTATTATTATTACTGGGCGGTGATGATGAGGATGTATGTTGGGAGTTGTTCGAGACCCGCGAACTATTTCCAACAGACGTCATGCTAGGTGTTGACTGAGCCGAGTAATTACCTTTGATGGGCTGCTGAGGCTGTGGCTGAAAATATCGTTTATTTACTTCGTCAAAATCAGTGCGAGGCCGTGGAAATTCCGAGAGACTTCTCTGCCGTGGAACCGCCGGATTATTTTCACGGGATTTATCCTCACGGGTGATGCTGCTCGGCGGGGCATTTAATGGTGATTTTTTCTGCTGTGATGGCTGCTGTTGTGTCGGCTTTTGTTTTTGTTGTTGTTGTTGTTGTGTCTGCTGTGGCTTCTGCTGTTCCATTGGCTTGACGGGTTCCCCAGGGATCATGGCTGAAGGCTTGATCGCAATCGCATTTGTATTAACAGGTTCACGTGGGGTTTTTGCCAGTGGTGATGGGGTTGGTTTAAAATTACTCCCTTGTTTTATGATAGAATCACCCGACATTGATTTGGAAAGCGCTGGTAGTTGCGGATTTATTTTAGGCAAAGCCTCGGCAGGCACAGTAGGTTTCTCCATGCGAGGTGATGTCGGCTCTGACTGATATTGATTGAGTAACGAGCTCAGACTCGTTCGTGCATTTGTCTTACGGTTGGATTGATCATCATGCAAGGATGTTACTGCTCCGTGTGTGACTGTTGCACGTTGCTGCTGAGCACTTCCCATTACCTTTGACATAACTGGGGTTAGAATCATACCATCTCCGAAAGTCTCATCCGCCGCAGAATGATTCTTTGGTTTCCGCGGAGACGCTGGCTCACTGCGGGAAATATTCTCATTCTCAAATGACTGATTCTTGATGGGGCTTATTTTAGCTACTGCAATGGGACCGGAAGTAGATGAAGCTTGATGCATGGATTTGTTGCTCGGGAGAACGGTCACGAAGGGAGAGTTATGCGACTGATCCAAAGTTGTCGGCACCTGACCACCGCCAATGTAGTCCGCACTTGATTTATAGTGATCATCAAAGCTTTTTGCCACCCCGAAGCCTCTAAGTATGGACCGTCCTTGATGAGTGGGTATGACGTCATTGTGTTGATACTGCTGCTGTTGTGATTTGTCAATGTTCTGCATGTTTGTGCGGTGAACCTGCGGTTGCTGCTGATGTTTAGCTTCTACTGGCTGTATGTGTGGTGGGTAGAGTGCTTTTGGTTTCGACATCGGTGGCTGGGGCTTAATAGAACTAATACCATGTGGCGGATATTTTTGTAAGTTGTTACTATTATTGCTGTTCATGTTAGTATCTTTTTTCAACATGACCGAACCAATATTTTCAGCAACTCTCAGCTTGCCAGTCACAGGGACTGGATTAGGCACTGACACTACAGGCTTTCCTTCGAACATGGACTTGGTAGCCATGACACGAGCCGATGTGTCCAACTCCTTCTTGGCCCACGGTAAGTCTACCTTGTCAGGAGGAGGAGGCCGTGGGGGTGGGTTGGCTTGTGGGCTGGCAAATGCACTTATTTCCGGTGGGGCTGGTCGTGGTGGAGGAGCCACGACACCATTATTAGCCGGAGCATTGAGGTTTCGAGGAGGGACTGCTGGTGCTAGAGTAGGTTGTCTCGTCATTGCTTGCATGGCGAGAGCAGTTGCGTGCACCATGTGCACACCTTCATGACCTTTAGCTGGAGGCGCCGGCTGCTGTGGCCCCGGATGAGGCATGGCGTGTTCTGTTTGTACGAACGGTTGAGATTTGATAGGAACTGGCTTGCGAACCACGTGGGATTGCTGTGATGGACGCTGGTGGTGGTGCTGCTGCAGGTGAGGAGGATGGAAGTCGATTGCTGGATCCCTAATGAAAGAATTTCTCAGGTTTCTTACGGCTGTGCCATTGCCATTATTATTATTAGTATGATTGATGCCGCCGGTACTGCCATAATTGGGAAAAGAATGAGGCGGGGTATTCTTGTATTGTGGTTGGGATAAAGGTCTCTTCTCAGCCTCATCACTAATACTCTTGCTGGAAGATTCAAAAACATGCAATTTATTTTTCACGGTTGATGGAATTCCTCCACTGCTGTTAGCCCAGATTGGCTTATTGACAGTATCTTGGTTGAGTTTAGGAATGCTGTGTGCAGTCGCAAGCTCAGCCACCGTCTTCGGCCTATGTCCTGGAATCGGTGATAAGCTAGGGCTTGAGCCTTGGCTGCTTGATTCAAATGATGTCTTGATGTTGTAGAAACGATTATTCCATTGCCTGTCGTTCACTCCCAAGTAGCTCGGCCTTACAGCGGGCTTGTTCGCATCAAATGCATTGTTCTTCTCCAAAAAGGCCAAAAATTTCCGATCCCCGTCAGTCTTGGGTTGAAAGGGTATGTTGAGGCATGATTGTGATATCTCATCCGCTCCAGTCTCGTCATCATCCAACTCCGAGTCTTGATCCCCGGACAGGACGAAACCGGGGGGTTGCGGAATGTCAATCGTGTTGGCACGCTTCATGCGTTTCTTCCTTTCCTTCTTATTTCTGTACCGGTTGGCTTTTGAATAGTCGGGATTGTTCTCATCGGATGATGGAGCCTCTCCTGTCGTCCCAGTTTCCTCCGACTCCGTTGCACTAGTTTTGGCTTCGTTGCCACCTAACGAACTCAGTTCAATTACCTCTGAGTTAATAGTCTGTTGTAAGGGCTGCAACTTCTGTGGAGTTTTTTGTTGGGGTTGCTGCTGCGGTATCTGTTGAACTCTGGGCGGAACGGATTGTTGCTGTGGATGCAGAGCTTGGTGTCTCGTAAGTTGAGGCTGCTGAAGTTGGGGTATCTTGGGCTGAGGTTGCACTTGCGAACGACGAACAAGCTGCGGGGCTAGCTGCTGAGGAGGTGGTTGTTGTCCACCAGCAGGACTATTCGTATTGAGTGTAATGGCAATCTGGAGTTGGGGAAATTCGGATGAGTTGAGTTCCTTCAATGAAATCTGCACATTCTCAATCCTCTTTCCCCCACTTCCGCCAACATTACTCGGAGTCAATTGTGAACTGTCATATAAGACCAACTGGTTTTTTCTGTCCGGCTCCGAGACATTCTCATCAGCGTAAGTTATGGTTGCTTGAGGGAGGTATCCACCCTTCGTATTTCCTTTAAGGTCGATCAGAGCGGAAACCGGAACGAGAGCTTGGGAAGAGGGCGAGAGAGGGGAGGCCAACTGAGTAGGAACATTGCTTGGTGGTTTACTGGGTTCTTGCGGTATTTCAGTATAATATTTATAAGAGGACAAACTATTCCTCCGCTTCCTTCTGTCTTCTTCCTCAGACATTTGTTTCTTAATTGCAGCCTGATGAATAGCTATTTGAACGGTTTCTTCGGGAGTGAAAAAGGATTTACTGGGGTCGTAGTTACTGTCCAGTGATAAAGTGCGGAAGGGCTTCAGTTTGAGTCCAGCCGTAACAACTTCACTAGACACATCATCATTATTACTGTAGTGACCAATTTGAGAGAATTCCTGAAGGGAGCCTGTCCCCGCGGAGCTCAAGTCACTATGAGTAAAAGCTCTGGGTGTGCTTGCCAGACTACTCCCGTTCCCTAACTCACTCTGTCCATCGGAAGAGCGACTGACTTTCATAGTCTCTCTGCTCGTTGATGAAGATGATTTGGATGGGGTTGAGGGAGATGAGTCGTCTACAAGTGCTTGCTCCTGCAACTGTTGTTGTTGCATCATTAGAGCTTCATTCATTTCCCTCTGTAGTGCTCTTTCCCGTTGCCTTTCCTTTTTAAGAGACTCTTCCTGGAAATATCGCCTTGCTTCCGCCAGTTCTTCCTCAGATACTCCAACGGTGTGTGAGCGCGCTTTACTTCGTTTTTGGCTCGCTCGCACTTTCCACGGAATTTCCGTCTGTTGCTGATGATTCTCTGGACCACTCCCGCTGGCATCTCGAGTATTTCCCTCACTAAATTTCTCTGCCCAGGAAAAATTTGCGGCAGAACCAGCAATATTCAGAGGTACCAAATCAGGTGGTTGGGGCTCTTGCCAACAGAATACCTCTTCGTCTACACTTTCGTCATCCATCTCCGCTTCCGTGACTTTCTCTGTTTCCGACGAGCCCACTACCGTTGGTAACGGTTCAGTCTCTTCCTTGTTTTCACTGGTGTTCTTAGTGGCTTCTATTCCATCACCATCATCACCAACCTTCTCACTTTTGCTCTGTTCATTATTAGTCTGACTATCAACACTGAGAGAGTTCTTTAGACGATCTATAAGAGCAATGAGTTCTTTGCCTTTGATACTATCTCCACCATTCTCTGTCAGCTCACTGGGACTACTCAGCCCTAATCTCTTCGCCAGACCCTCCGGATCCGCCACCAGCGAGTCTCGCAGTAAAGTGAGGGCGTTATCAACCTGTTGTATTAAGTCTAGTTCTGACTGCTGCTGCAAGGAATCAATGGTCTGTCCTTGTGTTACAACACTAGTAGCAATTTTAGCACAACTATCACTGGTCGTCAATAAACTTTTGTTGATTGAGTTACGAAGTCCTTGCATAAAAGATGAGAATTCTTGAGCATCTGACGTTCTGTCTTGAACAACTGGAGGTTGTGATTTCGCTGCTGCTGTTGCTGGTGAATCTTCACCTGATTCAGTCCCAGAGTCGAACAAACATTCCTCTTCCTCATCGACTTCATCATCCTCTTCCTCCTCATCATCTTCGTCGTCGCCGTCATTATTTTTCTCCTCGTCGTCAATGTCGTCGGTGTCATTATTATCATCATCATTTTCCTCATTTTCTTCGTCATTACTATTTTGTCTATGTTCACCCTCACTATTATTATTCGTACTATTATTATTATTTAAATTATTATTGTGTTTCCCGCCTGCACTCAACTTTTTGTCAACTGGACCATTTTTATTATTATCTGCTTTGTTGCCATTATTTTTATTATCACAACCACCACCACCGCCACCAGCACCAAAAGCACTACTAGTAGTACTGTCCAATGAACTTTGTAGCTGACCAAATATCAAGGGCATCAACTCACCGCTCACATCCGTTCTTGTTGCAACTCCTCCAACTTCCCCGCTAGTCGTCTTCCGAATGCTCGTCTCTTTTTCCACTGAAAAAATAACAACAGGACGGACGTCTTTAGAAAGGCACACACACACGAGCTAATCAACCTCTTTCCCTCTATCTCGCACTCACATATGCTAGATACTACTCCAGTTCCAATTTTATAAGTGAGTATGAACATGTAAAGATGCTGATGATGAAGATGATAATGCTTAGCACATGTACAACACTCCACATACACAAACTCTCACACTCAAACACCGTTGTAACTCCGAAGTTTCTTCCTCTCTCTCTCTCTCTTTCTACTTTCTACCCACACGACTTAATAAATATACTTTGGACGTCATATATAAGCAAAGAACATTTGTATGTGAGCAAGGCTCTCTCATTATTGGCACCCTCTTCCTTGACGCAGCAAATACATAGTCGGAAAGAGGTTAATTTCCTTCATTTGTAGACTCCACGTGTTTCCTCAAAATCTCTACGTCCATTTTCCTAGTTCTAACTTGAATCTTTTCCCTCTTTTATGCAATTTCCTCGCTTGTGCATACTTGTTCTGTACTCAATCATCATTTTCCCTTTAGACTGCTCCATTTGACGTTACCTGCTAAATGACGATTCAAGTTCTATACAATCCTGACTATACCGCCTGTTGAAAAACTCGGATGAGTAATCACATTGGAAGACAATGGAAGACAGCCAACCACCGACACAGTTGACCATGAATGGGAGCAAGGACCAAACTCCTCATATGGTCAAGCTGACCAAGCGCTGGTGGAGCTAACTAATTAATCTCACTTGCAATCAACATGCATGCACATGGAGTTGTAACTTTAAATGGGCATATGCTCAGGTGTGTGCTTGACTGACTCCTTCTATCAGTACAGCTCCCTCAAACTTGCTCGCTCACTCTAGCAATGATGCTGCAACAAGAATAATGAATGTTAACCAGTGCTGTCAATCTTGGCTAGAAAACTCAATTTTACAAGTAAACAGTAGCAGCCAAGACGTATCATGACTCCTTCTCTCATAGACACTCTGGCAGACAAACACTCACACACATATCCATCCTCACTTAATCTGTACTAAAAGGGTAAAGAGAAGGAGAATTATTTCTTACCCAAAACCTTCAGCCGCTTCTCGATTCTCCCACGCTCTTCGTCTCCCGTGCACACTTCCAACTAAAGAGAAAGGTAATAAAGTATCACGGGATATACATGACTATTGAAAGAACTGTGAATGGAAAGAGGCAAAGAGCCACCCCCACAAGAACCATCACCACATGCAAAAACACAGCAAACTCAGGCCCATATATCCCATCACCGGAAAACTTTTTTCTTTCAATTTCAACTGCTCTTTTTTTTCATCTTTCGTACTGTTATAGTGGTATTTTTGTTGTTGATGATGATGATGCTGTAGTTCAGCTCTTCAGTTTTCCAAGAGTAAAAGGGAATCTGTCGCACATGACGAATGAACTTGAGAAATGTGTGTGTAGGAGGATTCTAATAAATCCTTTTATTCCATTCCCACCACATCACTGCTTAAAAAAGTCTTCCCTTTTACGAATTCCGTTAAGCCACTGGTCAGTGTGAGTGCAGTTAATTAATGAGTTGACATTTATCGGCTTTAATGACGACGCTAAGGTGAAGAGAGGTGAGTTTTTTTTACATTAGCTGAGAATTAGGAACTAATCTGTTTCAAGTTATTTGCGACAACAATAGTACAAGCAGGACTCACCAATTGTTTGAGCTTGACCACATCGAGCTCCTGATCCACATCCACACCTCCAATGACAAGACTCTGAGACATGCTCACCTATATTCCGAGTGTCACCGGCGGATTTGAAAGAGAATTGTAAGCGTGCGAGTGGGGAGCACAGTCGTGTCGTGTGTGAAATAGAGAAAGAAGAAAAACAGGAAAAATTTTTGTCAGTTTATCTTCATCAGGTATATGCCGGCTTTATGCAGATTGAACGGCACGGGGATACACTGAGACAGTGTGTGCGTACATACAAACACACACGGGTTTCTTTGTCGAGAAGTATTGGGTATATATCCTCCGTTTATTCTACTCCCTTTGTAATGAGAACTCAACGGGAAAAAAAGGTTACTAAGTTTGGCACGGTGTACCACCGACTACAACGGTAGAGATTTTGCAGAGGGGGAAAGAGAGAGAGAGAGAGATGCGGTCTAATACTTTATTTTTCTTCTTGCATCTATATCGTTCTGCTAGCTCCGTTCTCTTCCTATCGTTCTGAAGCTTCCTCAGTTAGTTCGTATTCTCCTTCTTGTTCCGCTCTCCTTCGCCCTCCCTCTCCTCCTTGATTCTCTTTTTGGCCTCCAAAATATTATATACTCTACTTACACTTGGTTTCCTTCGTCTTTTAAGACACACAGTCGTTAGCTTTAATATATGAATTTCCCTCCGCTTGCTCTTCGTCTTACATTCAACCACCACTATTACTCCTGATCTTCCGCTTTACTTCTTCCATACGTCTTGTGTCTGTGTAGTACACACTCGAGTCTGTTGAGCCGGATCTAAGAAAAGTTCTCTTTGCCCAAAAATAGCTTGATAGAAGGAAAACAGTTTTGCACCCGAAACCTTCGGAGTGGTTGCTATTTTAAGTCAAACGGCGGGTCTGTTCTCTCTTCTACCTCGCGCTAACATACACTTGAATACACAAACCTATGTATGAGTAACGTGGGATTAGACATTTACCAACGTTGAACTGACGCTTTGCAAAACAAGAAAAATAATGCTAAAACCATCACACCACTGGATCTTCCTCTTCTCGCAGCCTTCAGTAGTGTGAAAACAAAGCTCCGAAATCCTTCACTTGCGCTTCTTCACATTAGGTATATACATGTCGTGACGGGAAGGAGAGAAAGAGAGGCTCCGCTGACGTTACTTAACAAATGTATGGAACAAATGTGTGCATAACGTGTGGCTTCGACTAAATGAACTGTGTCTGGGTGTGTATTATTAGTTCTCTAGTGTGTTTCGTGGGTAATATTGAAGAGACGGTGTATTCAAATGATATCTTAAGCTTTGCTATGAACACTGCTCAAATTAAAAGGAAATCATAAGAATAGCTGTTTTCGAATGAAATTCTCCCGAATGCCGCAGCACACACACACATGCACAAACACCGTCACAAAAGACCAGATATATTGTTCTTGTTTACACGCGAATTACTACTTCCGTTCGCTAGAACTGGAGAATTTCTCTCGTAATTTTTTGCTCACATCCACGTTGCGCTCCATCCTGGGCCTTCCTAACTTTTTAACTTTAAAATCCCTTAAATGAATCTCACTTGACGTTTACAAATAATGCATTCTCACTATGCCGCCCGCCAGAGTCTATGTACCGGTCGTCAGATCGCAAACCAAGAAATAGGAGCGAATTCTCTTCGCTGAACGCTTTATACTTGAGCCATAGTATTACATTTAGTTTACATTTCCCATGAGCTGTAGCTGACACCAAAATGTGTGCGAATCCACCAAAAGATCTGGCCAGATCTGGCGCTATAGATTTTTACATAGAATCCTGTATCTCCCTTTGCATTATATCGCCGTTGAAAAATACTCACAAAGCTATCAGCTATTATAATTCGAAATCTATTGATAGCATTAGGCTTCGTGTACACTTATTCGAGCCGAGTGATGTGATATAATAACCTTCCGTAATAACACAATAACAAATATGCACTACACATACCGGCAACTACCGTGTGGGATATGCCATAAAAACCATGTGTCCCCAGGCGTGGGCCGGAGAAAATTCACAACAACATAGCAGGAGGAAAAAGCGGAGATCGTCATTCAAACCATCGCTATCTGTGTGCCAATAAAACCGCACGGTAATTATGACACGTCGGAAGAAGCCAAGAAGTTCTCTCGAACAGCGGCCGCATGTGTCAGTGCTTCGTACATATGCGCGCAAAAATGTTGGGAAAATGAGACCAGAATGCCATAAGTGCCCTCATGAAACGTTCCCGGTAATTTGCTAAGGTGAGCCACAGAGTCGCTCCTTGTACACGAGCCCCCTTCCTCGACATTTAAGAATGTGGGATACAGCTGAATTATTAGGGCATTCTTGAACTGTCACACATGGAGCCGTTTAAACTTACAAGTGGAGAGAACGTGGAAAATGCCAACATATAGAACACATCAACTTATTCTCACTGCAATTTATACATAAAGCCCGTCCTCAACGAAAGGAGACGCACGAAGAGACCCAAAGCAGCCTTAACAGAATAACCTATCTTCTCAGTGTACAAAACTGACAGCAAACCCTGCAACCTTAGGTGCAGAAGGATACAGTACGACCTGCTCATCAAAAGTTGACTATGTGTTTGAATACATTCTGCTCTACAATAAACCAAAGGGGGAGCAACATCAGGTTTACTCGTGATAGTGCTGAAGGCAAAAGCGAAACAAAGAGTCAAGCTCTTTGGCTACAGGTTCCCACATAAAACAGAGAATACTTGTGTGTACGTGTGTGTGCTAAGAGAAAAAGAAAGCAGATGGCCCGCATTCAAACGATCTTTAACTTTCCCTGCATAGTATGCACATATGTAGAGTGTAGAGCAAATGAATACTGAGAATATTCGCATGACAAACACGTCGTCACTTATGACCCCAGAGGAATTCAGCCATGGGGTTATGAACACTTTTTCTGCGACTCTCTATCCATCCCTTATATACTTCTATCCACTTTGAACAGCTCATTGAAATCTAACTTCTCTTCCTTTCATCTTCCTCCCTTTGAATATGATTAGATCTCCCTATTGAGCCCCCATGTAAAAGTCCAGCCCATACGCGTCGTGTATACACACGTACACGTCAGCGGCATAAAAGAATTTAGCAAAGATACAGGGAAAAATGTGATTACCTTGGCATTAGATAAGAGTTGTCCAGCTCCATCCATGATGATCTGAAAGTTTGGAAATGACGAGGATTACACATGATTTGATATGATAGTGGAGTAGAGTTTGAATCATTAATGATCTGCAAAGTAGACATTAAATCAAGCACTAACTTACTTGAGCTCCCAAAAACTTATTGAGTAAATTACGACCCTCGTCCTCTCCCTCGGCACCTCTCATCCTGGCTAATACATCTGAGACATTTTCCACCGGGCTTCGATCCGATAAGAAACTTCTTGTGACGACAGTTACTCCACCTCCACTGTTGGTTTCCAGGCTCGTAATCATTTTATCATCGCTGCTTCCAACATCATGAGTCGCGTCAATATCAACTCCATTATTACAGACTTGGACGGTCCTACGAATGCTCCGCTCAACTGTAACACGATGACCGGGTGACAAACCAGCCTCATTACTATCTTTTGATAAGTCTCTGCTTACTCCTCCAGCATCACTACCACCTTCGAATCTCTTCGACATTTCTCTCACAGACGAACGACCCACCTTCTCTCTAGAGAATAGTGAGCTCGGCTCAGGTGATCTTTTCTTCTCATCTCTCGTCTGATTTCTTTTGCGAACGTCATCACGGAGTTGTTGCTCTTTCTTATCCGACAACGACGTTGACATCGTATCATTCTTTAACGAAGACTTACGTCTCGTCGTCATAGTCACACTTGGAGCGGACGTAGAACTGTAGGAAGATGAGTTACCACTGCCGGAAAGCCCATTACGCTTCACAGAATGCAGTTGGCCGTCTTTTACTGATTCCTTTGCTACTGAGCTGCTTATTTTTTCTACCTCCTCGCAGCTACTGTCCAATCCCGATGCTTTCTCTGTGACGTTGTGACTGTCTTCTGTCATCATAGAACTAGCTCCTGCACTTTTTCGCAGTGCCCGCAGCCCATACATGTCGTTATTCCGCAGACTGGAACTTGTTAGCCCTTCTGACTCTACCAGCTTCCTGTCTTCAGCATCTTCCTCTTTGGCTAATGAATTCTTCCTCTGAGTAATTTGCTCTTGGGCCTGTTTAACTTTCCGCAATGCTCGTAATCCAAACAGAGGTACACCGTCGTCGTCGGATGGACCAATCCCATAGCTTGATGTCACGACATCTACTGAACTTTTCTCGTGCGACGATGAGGATGTCGCTGATGCAGAGTTTGCTTTCACTGGTTTCCTGCTCATCGCCGTAGATCCAGTCTTTTCCGCTGGCATGGCTGATTTAGTTTTCGATCGGCTTGAAGGTACCTTCCTCTCTGATGAAGATTCTGAAGTTTCCCCTGATGATGAAAGACTTGATTTGACTTTTAATCGTTCACTTGATTCCATTCGCGAGCTCTGAGAGGTTAACTCCGATACGTAGTCGCTTGATTCACTTGTTGCTACATCGACCGTGTTATTTCCTTCACTTTGCACTACCTCAGATTTTCGCTCATTCGGCGAGTCACGATTTTTGTAAGCCCGAGTAACAATACGCGCTGAATTCGGCACTACATCATCTTCATCTTTTTTCTTTTCCTTCTTAGTAAAAGCTGCCGGCTTCGAAGTAACTGTTTCGCTGGCTACGGTCACATTTGAATCTTCCCGGGTGCGGGTACCGCCTTGGGGCGATCGCGGCTTCGACATCGATGATGATGGCATTGATTCACTGGTACTGCTAGTTCGAGTATCCTGCGTGGTATGGTCACTGGCTGTAATCACACTGCCACGGTTGGACTTGATAGTCGAGCTCTCGTTCGTTCTTCTTGAGACAGAAGAGGTCGAGACTTCGTTTGTAGTTCCTCCAGGTGACGTTACAGCTTTAGAGGGAGAAGGTTCACGCGGTTTATCTTGAATGGATTGACGACTGCCTGTTGCGGGTTTAGCAGTGCGACGGGCAGCAATAGTGCTGGGGGCATTGATGGTGGATGGTCCAGCGGTTAGTGATCTTGCAGAAGTAACTTCACATACAGTGCGTGTGGTGATGGTGTCAGACTTGTTCACACGTCCAGCATAGTCTGTTTCACTCGATTGAATGACGTCATCTCGATCCAAACTGGCTCTGTCAGTCCTAGTCGACTCAGTTCCACGCCGAACAGTTCCAACTGTGGTACCAGTGCTAGAAGTAGTGGACTCCGAAGGTACTGCGCTTGATGCCCTTGCGGAAGTTAAGTCATTTGGAGTCCGTGTGATCGTTGCCTCTGATGTAATGGCTCCTAAGTCGGTACTCGATTTGCTCGATTGAATGTCGTCATCTCGATCCACACTAGCTCTGTTCGACACAATTGATTTGTTGCCACGTCGGATGCTACCAACTACGGTACTAGTGCTGGAAGTAGTCGACTCTGAGGGTACTGTACTTGGTGCCCTTACGGAAGTTACATCGCTTGCAGTGCCTGAGATTGTCACATTAGATCTATTTAAATCTACGGCTGTGGATATTTTGCTTGAATGGACATTCTCAGTTCTGTCAATTACAGATGATTTCGTTCCTCGCCGGAGAGTGCTGGATGTATCAAAAATGGTTGTGTTCGCTTCCGAAGGCACAGTGCTTAATGGTCGTCCAGAAGTTAGTTCATGCACAGTGCGTGTTATTCTTGCCTCTGATTTAATAGCTTTTGTGTCGCTACTGGATTTACTCGGTTGAATATTGTCATCTCGGTCCAAACTGGATTTGTTCGTCACAGTTAATTTGTTGCCACGTCGGATAGTGCCTATCGTGGAACGAGTACTGATAGTGTTTGACTCCGATGGTATAATACTATGTGCTCTCACAAGAGCCACCGCAGTTGCTGGCCGTGTCGTTGTGGGCTCGGTTTTATTCACCTCCGTAGAGCACGATTTAACTGTATCAATTCTATCGACATTGGGTGTATCACTCGCAGATAGTTTAGCACCAGGTCGAACAGTACCAGCAGTTATGACAGTGCTGGTAGTATTTGACTCCGAAATGTCTGTGCTTGATGTTCTACCAGAAATTGCCTTCTTTGCAGCGCGTCTGGTGGTGACCACATGTGCATTCACTGCGCCAGTCTTACCCGTTGTTCTTGAATGAACGGCTTCAGCTCGATCAGTGACGGTTCTATCAATCTTGATAATTTTATTGTTGGTCTCTGTTGCATAAGCGCTTGCAGTCTCAAGTTTCTGAGCCCGAGTCCTCACTGAATTATTCCCAGTGGTGGTAATGGATGCGACAGTATCACTTCTAGTCTCAGATGTATTGGATGGTGTCCTTCGCAATGGACTACGTGGACGCTTGCGGTTGACATTGTGAATTCCTTTGCCACTGTGGCTGCCATTGATAATAGGAACGTTATTGTCCAGAGAAGAAGTTTGTTTTGAAGAACTGAGACGGCAGACAAGGCTCTCCTGTTTTTTGGCTGCAGACTGAGTGCAAGTGGTGGCATCACCAGTCATCGTTCTCACGCCTTCAATACTGCTGACTTTAAAAGTTTTCGAATTTTTCCGGGACTGAATGGGCGAGACTGAGATGGACTTTGAGAGGGCATTTCGTTCCGTAATTGAAGGCGAAGTTTCTCTTAATTTCTCCTCTACTTCTTTTGCAGTAGTAGTGGAAATTTTCGTAACTTTTCGAGCTCTTTGAGTGGTAGTAGTGGTGTTGTTGGAGAGTTTATCCCCAAGTAGAGACGTAGGCTTGATTCTCACAACTGTATCGTTTGCCTGTGAAATGATGGCCTTTGTAGAATTATTCAAGAGCTTTCTTTCTGTGCTATTTTTCAAAGGCGATGACTCTCTGATGTGACTGGAATTACGGTCATTCTGTACAGCTGCATTCTCCTTTCCTTCGGACGTAGAAAATTGAACTTTTTCACTGGCTCTGTTAGGAGCACTCATAGGATTTGAAGTTTTTCTAAATTCTCTTTTGATAGTAACTTCGGTTGATTTAGCAGGCGACATTCGAATGGAATCAATCTCGCTTGATTTCTTTCGCAGAGATTTATTGGACTTGGTAACCTGGTCCCCAGCTAATTCTTTCCTTTGCTCCGAAGCATTCCGTGCTTTGGTTTCCATTCTGGAAATGGTGGAAGCTTGATTCACGGTTGCAGTGTTCGTAGTAGGAGCAGCGTTTGTTGCAGTTGAAATACTAGAAAAAGCCGCGACTCTCTTGGCTTGAATCTCTGAGCTTTTCTCCACCGTCGCCTTTCTTTTGAGTGTACGGATTCTTCCACGAATTTGACTTCGCTCGTTGTAATTCGTGGCTTTTTCTAGCAGATTTTCCAGCTCTTGTAAATCCTCCATTTGGTCAATTTGCTTTAAGTCTACCGTTGCAGGTGTGTAAGTAGGTCGGTTGCTGGGGCTGGCTTTGGGTTTGTGGCCTTCGTCGGCGTCTTCCTCCATCGGTGCATCTGGTTTGTTGGACACAAGTCGGCCACTGGTGTTACTGTGGGTCGTTGTTCCACTGAAGGTACTAGCATTGGTGACTATCTCAGCCTTTGACTTTTGAGTTGAAAAATTAGACGTGCCTTCCAAGGCAGCCTTTGTCTTGACCATGCTCTTTATAGTCCTATGCTGTGCACTACTGTTGTTGCTTTCAACAGATGCTACGGCTGGCCGGTTGTGAATTACGGTGAGGCCTGGCTTTACATTCGTGCTGGAATTGTTCCTTTTGAAACCGTCCATCTTATGGATGGGAGAGCTCTCTCGGCTCCCACTCCGCCTACTCTTAGTGGTAGTCCTACTAGTTGCGGTTGTCGCGGCCGTGCTAGCTTTTACAGAGGCCTGTTTATTGTTTGAATTGTAATCGGAAGCAAGGGAGCCATTAAAAGAGGCTGTCCTCTTATCCTCTCCGGTGTTGTTTATATTTTTCGATATGTCTTTGTCCTCGGTGAGAAGAGATGATTCGGAGGATACACTTACCCTCTCCCCTCTTGACCTGGCCTCAAACATGGCCGTTTTCTTGGATACTTTAATACTGGTCCGATCACTAGAGCCCCTTGAAATCTTTGTTTCTGCTGCCTCTCTGGACTTCGTTTCGAACAAGTCCCGAGCCATTAGGACAGCTCCTGGACTGTCTATACCCTTTACAGAAGGCCTCTGAGGTGGCCTGAGTGGATCGTCATCCTCTTCACTGTCGTTATTACTATCAGCCATGGTGCGAGGAGAGGCTGGGGAAGCAGAAATTGGTGTTTTTTTAGAGAAAGGAGGCGCACTAGTACTGATAATAGCAGGCCCACTTGTTCTCTCTGGAGACGACGAAGAGCGGAGCCGAGGATTGGGCTCAGGCCGGGACTTGGTGGTTCTGTTGTGGAACACACTGGGCCGACTTAGAATATCCGCCTCATATTTTTCCTGTTTACTCAGGATGTCTTTGGATGCTCTCGACGTTGTTTCACTAATAGTGGATTTGCTCACCTGCGGCTCTTCCACTTTCCCACTAATTCCTCCTTTAGCTCGGATATTTGTTCTAGCTGCTAAACGGCCCGTAATAGTTGTACTGCCAAAGCTATTGCTCACAGTATTTCCCGCCTTGCTTTTCACTTTCCCAGTCTCTACTACTTTGGTCAAAGTATCATTTTCCTTGCTGTCTTCAACAGCCGCAGCTGTGGCTTTTTCCAGTTCTTCAAATTCCATTATGCTGCTGGCAATGTCATCAACAATTGCATCTTCAGATCTCGGTTCAGCATTCTCATTCCAAGATGTTCGGCTTGAACGCGGGATATTATGATCATCTTCATCGTGGTCGGGACAGTTGTAGTTAAATCGCTTCTCTTCAAAAACAGTTTCCTTCCCTGACTCCATCACGTCAACGCCTTCATCATCATCATCATTGCCCATATCTAAATCTGCTGTGACAGCTGTGACCTCTGACGCTTGTGCCGTTGTTGTTTTCTTCCTGACCGTAGTTGTACCACTAAGGGAAGCATCAGTTCGTTTGGTCTCGCTCTGTTGAATGGTATGAGCAGCGGAGCGTTCCATGTCATCTTTGTTTCCATCCTCGACGGAAACACTGCGAGCGGAAAGGAAATTGTCCAGACTGTCCAGCTCACGAATGATTGATTCTTCTTCAGTCTTTTCAGGCTGGAGTTGATCCCTCCTTGGTGGCTGCTCTTCGGAATCCAGCTGAAAGCTTTGGGATTTGAATGCATTTACAGCCCTGACACTCTCTGATACTTCCGTTATGACTTGCTGATCCACTTTGGACCGGTCGGATTTAATATTTTCATGCATTTCTTCCTCTAGTACTTGGTCTACTTGAGATTCGTCTTTGATGATTTCCTCTGTCGGAGCGAGCTGACTGGGTTTCGATTCTTCAATCTGGACTGTCTTCCCCTCAGCGGACTTTCTCGTTTCCTTTGTCCCAACTGATGCTGTCGTGGCTGTAATGATCCGCTCATCGTTCTTCGCCACACGTTCGATTTCCCGCGGAGCACTGGACCGTCGGGGTAACCTAGATGGGCTCGAACCTCGTGATTTATTCCCATTTGGAATGGTAGCGGCGGCAGCGGAGGTAACTGTGCTGGAAGTAACCTTGCTAGTGCTGGCATTGCTGCCACTAGTCATGTTACTCGCGTTCCTACTTGTCGTTACAGTGCCTTTAGCTGTAATTGAGCTCTTCTTTGATTTCTGAGTGGAGTTGGAATTTATTGTAGTGTCACCAGCTGGAGACCCGGCCCGTGAAACGGGAACAGGGATGGAAGTTAAATTCGCTTTTACCGTCGTATTGCTACTAGTAGTCGTGGAAGTAGTCTTGCTGGTGGCTTCTCGAATCGGAGATGACCTATCAGAAGTCTCGCTGCCACTTCTAAGGTTTCTTTTCTGACTACCCTCTCGTTCTGAGTATAAACTTTCCTTTTCTGATGATCCTGCTCTTTTGACTCCGCGGCTACTTGCAAAAGTGGCAATCTGCGAGACAAAGCTGCTCTTAGTTTTGCGGGGGAATATTGACGGAGCATCATCGACTTTATTATTATTCGTACTGCTGCTGCCACTCGTAGCCGACGTGTTCGTTGACTGTGTGGTAGTCTTCCCATCATCCTCATTATTTACTTGGGACCTTTGTGTAGTAATTGTAGATGATCCGGTTCTACTTTGAGTGGTAACGTTAGCTCCTCCGGTCATGTCCAAATCGCCATCATCATCATACACGTAAGGATATCCTTGTCCAATTGCGTTCACGTAGCTTTCATGTTCCATGTCATCATTAGCATTTTCTTGTTCTTGGACTGAACTACTTTGATAAACGGCAGTACTGGTTGTTACCATTTCTCCTGTCGATGAATATGACTGATTTATTGTGCTACTTTGCTGCTCATGTGAGCTCTCAGCGGCTTGACTTTCATAGACCATGGTGGTGCTATTATTACAGCTTCCTGCGGTTTCATCAGATCCGTAACAAGTTGATGAAAACGCATTTGTATTATTATTATTGGATGATGATGAGAATTGTTGTTCATGCTGACTTTGAAAATTCGAACGGTCTTGATGTTTGATAATGGACTTGAGCTCCTCATCCATCTCACTGCTCTCGCTAAAGACGGAGTCAGTCTCATCACCTATGAGCTGAGGTTTTAAAATATTGTCGATGATGTCCTCACGTCCGTACAAGTCCTTCAATTTTTCATCCCGTAGTTTACACATGCGAGTCCTGATCTGACGCTTTACTTCCAAGTCCTCTGTCTCCAACCACTATACCGCCATAGATGAACAGAAAAAGGACAGTGCTATGATAATACACTTAAAATTTCTCCTGCTTCCAAAGACCACCACCAAAGTAGTGAAATCCTCCTCCCCAATAAATTTTCCTCTACGATCAAAAAATTCTGAAGAAATCTCCTATCTGTCTTTCCCTCTCCATGTGCATGTCCTTTCCCCTGAGAAAACCTGACTAGCTGGTATATACTCGCAGGGAGACATAGAAAGCCAAGTTACACACATTTGATTTGACATTTGTGACGGCGAAAGTACTGTCATAATGCATACCATGAAGAGTACGAGATCAAAAGATAAAATTTTATGAGTTACAATTGTGGAAATTCCCTTATGTACACGACAGGTAGACCGTTTTCAGGGGGAGTAACAGAGTGAGCGAGTGGGAAGGAAAACTTGGCCTTTTTGTATGCAGACCTTACTGCAATTTAGCCCTTGCTTTCACTCACTCACCCACTCACTCCAGCTGGCTTTCTCTAGTAGATGCATTTAAGTTGATTTTACCTTCATTGATTTTCCGTGATACGACCCAATGTATGTATAGCTGAAAGAAAGCGTTGTCGCTTTTTATGTACAGTACTTCAGTATAGACGTTCCTTCCTTTCCACCAACGACCGACAGTTTTTAGCCAAAACGAATTTTATTTCTACGTCATATATTTCACAGTCACTTCGTCGTTTAAAGGGTCAAGCACATCCAAATTGCTAACAGCTACATATTGTTCTAGTACTCGCAGTCTGATAATAATACTGCTTTGCCACTACTGTTCAAATTGTTTGCCTCTCTCATAGATTTGAGGAAAGGACTTTGCCAATCTATTTGGTAGATTTTCCTTTCCTCATTTCAAATTGACATGACCCAGCATATTCCCTCTTTTTCAGATGGAATAGAATTAACGTGGGAATCAAGTGAGCAAGTTGGATCCTCCTCATGATAATGCACTGAAGATGGAAGAGGGAAAGAGGTTGATTTTTGTAATGTGATGCCAAAATGTGCAAAGAGGATTTCTTTGGGGATCAAATGGTGCAGTGGTACAGTGAAAAGAGCTTACCATTTCTCGTAGAACCTTTTCATCCTGAATGTCATCTACTTGGGATGTTTTCTCCGATGTGGCTTCCGAAGACATGACAGACGCCATTGCCGTAAAGTTAAGCCACAAATCTACCTGACTCTTCCAAGTTCACGGCCAATGGAATATCGTGTTTCTCCCCTCCGTCGTTTCCTTGCTCTCTTTCTTCATTATGGTTACGTATGCCCGACATGAAAAAAAGGAACAAAGGACAGTTTCATTTTGTGTAAAGAAATACATAAAGGGGAAGCGTAATGAAAAAAGTTTGAGAATATCTCTTCTCCTTGAGGGAAATACGGGTGCAAAGTACTTTAAAACGGTTAATCTTCCAGGTAAATTTCCTCTTATGTGATCCCTTCGGAGCATTTCAGAGGGAATCGGTCCGGCCCCAAATCACTTGTGGGCACATGAGAAACCATGGGACATTTTTTACCACACACATGCATACAGCTGTCCAAATAACTGGAAACTATCCTTCTATAGGAGCCATAAACAGGAGGGCTCTGTGTAATGCTGATGTACTTTGTTCTGTCGTATATAATGCTCAAGTGTAGCTAAAAGTTGCTATCAGTGTCGGGGACACTTTCGTATTCTTCCCTGTGTCTCTCATTGTGGAATGTGCGTTTAGGGGTAACGTTAATTGCAAATCAATTATAAGCCTACCTAAATGACCATGTTGTATACTGAATAGGAGTCGTATTGGTGCTTGTGATGAGCACATAAAGCTTTATTGCCCTTCCTCCCTTGAGTATATTCCTTGAAAAACTTTGCTGATAGCCTTCAGAGATTTTAAATGCTGACATGGAGAAAGGAGAGAGAGGCGGAATGTGTGCACATCAGCAGAGTAATATCCAAGCGAGCTGTGCTCAGAGGTTGTCATCATCTTTTCAAACTTAAAGGGATCGACGAAGCGAAAGAAGTTGAGATGGTAGTATACGTGCACATGAGATGAAGAACAATAAAAATGTTACAATTTATCCAGAAAAGGAGATGATGATGAATGTAATGAGATAAGCTGAAGGGGACAGGAAAAATGATAAATGCTCCAGACAACAAGCTCTAATAAGTTAATTCGCGTACTCCTCTTCAACATGTTTCTCCCTGGCTGTCTTGAGATTTCCTACGTCGAGTGGAGGAAGCATTCCCTCTATTATTATTATTTCTCCTTCCGTTATGTACTCCTGTCCATCATCCAGACAGTTGGAGAATATCAACGTTTTATGCCCTATACTTCTACTACTACCCAAGTCATTGTTATTACCTCCTTCATTATACCTCCTCGCTCGCAATAATAATTGTCAGTCTTGATTCCGTATAGATTTCCTCATATGCACTTGCTATGTTATAGCCACTGCCAACCAAATATGAATACAATTGATCTCATAGGACGATGAGTTGTTATCATCCTGTCTGGCGGATACCGAAGAAGAAAAACAACAACAAAGTTGCAGATTCTAGTATTTGATGGCACACAAATACCAGTGCCTTTACTGTTGTTACAACTGTGCTATTATGATATACAGCTTTTGTCTATGTAGTTCCCAGGATAACTCCTGCATGTTGAAAATATGATGTAATACCCTCTGTTCCATCCTCATAAGGTTTTCTACGAAGGGCCCACTTCCTTATTGTTTCGTCGAGACTAAACTAAATTTGCACGCCCACGTTCAATCTATTGTAATAATAGCAACTACGTTCAACCTTTTGATGACAATGCAGTATTACCCACAAGGTGATCAGCTTTGACCTGGTGTAGTTAGCTGAAGGTTAGTTCCTTGTACAAAGTAATTCTAGTCCACGATGGCTTTGTCACTAATCTCCATTGCGTAAAGTCATGACATAGGATTGGACATACGCAAAACATTCAGTTGCGGGAAGAGGACGGCATAAGTCATTAGCAGTTGGATCAGTTTACTTCCACTGTCGCATTTCAGTGCGAAAGAAGGCATGCAATATCAACCACGACCTTCATCGTGGATATACTACGCAAATGAAGCTAAAAGTAAACGAGTTTTTTTACATTTATTTTGCACATAATTTTAGCCATAGTTCTAGATTTTTCATGACCGTTTAAGCAAATCTGACATTTGAGCCATAGGAGGAACGAAAGATGACAAATAAAGATCAAGTTGAGACTTTATTTGCATTTTTGAAAGCCATTCCTTGTTGTTTTCTGATTGGAACTTGAACTTGTCCATGAACGATAGGAGTAAGTTTTTATGCTAAATGAACAGCGTCACATTATCTGTGTTAGTATAGACAAACAGTGCATTCGTTGCTGCATGTATGTTCGGATGTGTGGGTTTTCAACTGCCAGTTATAATGTGGCTAGATCAAGGCTTTAGTGAGACAGCGCACACCAACGATGTTGTTTCACGACGACAACAGCATAGGATCCCCACGCGTGAGTGTGATAGCGAGATAATGCAAAAATGCAAAATTTCGCACATGTACAAGAAAGGACTTGTAAGGTTTTTTTGTGTGTATCATGCAAAAGAATATGGGAAGTTTGTCCCAAGGCCGAAGCTAAATATTGACGTTTTCAGCCGGCGGCATCTAATGATTGCCCATGTACAATAGTCTCCCCCTCGTTATTTAGCTCCTGCCTTCATAAGGTTCGTTTGAAGCTTCTGAGAGCAGAGTATTGAAAAAAAAACGAAGAAGAAGAGTATGATGATGAAAAAATTTCCAAAAACAGAGGGGTCAGAGAAAACGTCACGCTGCACATACAAACTCACAAACATACACAAACCGCCCATGGAGAATTAATGATGCTTACACAAGCAATAGCAACAGAGACTTGATTTGGTCTCAAGTGTCTTCAATTGTAGTAACCATCGTGCGGCTTTTGAAACAATATGGACTGCTTTGTGGGGGCGGGGGCAGAGAGAACAAAGGTGTTCACTCACACGTCCACATGCATTCATATTATCATAGATAGTGTTGACTACTCCAATTTTTTCTGGGCGTTTTGGTCGCATCATCACCTCTCTGCTCTAGTTGTCGCAAACTAAAATGGACATATGATCATCGGTAATGATGATGATGATGCCACATCCATCAGTTGACCTGACAAATTCTGCTAGAAATTTATCTCTTCTCATCAATTATTCCTGTGATTAATTTTCCAACTTGTTCACAGAGCAATCTTTCACATGGGTAGTAAGCAATGCATCAATGTTTGCGTGTGAGTATGTAAACGGTGAAAATGACAGTGGTTGAGCACTTAAAATCACCTATTCGTGCAGGATTTCTCCATATATGCGGAACATAGAAAGCCGCTGTACAGGACATAATCCTAGCCTTCCCATCACTGTTTTTAATGAAGCAAACAAGAGAGCTATAATTTGCTCCTTGATCACATGGCTAATTCACTGTGCCATATCGAGCGCAGGACTTTGCTCGATGTAGGAAGGCTCTGCTAACGTGTGCACATTCTCGCTCCCCTCCTCTCTGATTAGCGGAGGTGCATCATATAGAACATGTCTGTGTGCACGCCCGCATGAACACAACCATTTTTGAGTAAAGAAACGCCCGAAATATCCCCATAAATATTGTCCCTTTATTGCATCTTAGCATCTATTCTCATTTTCACGTACCTATATGTATGTATGTACGCTGCAGATAACAAGTTTGCCGTTATCACACGTTGGCGGAAGCGCTTCAGAAGCGCGTGTGCGGCCAGCCATTACAACGTGGAACGTTCATAATAATTCTCCATGGACGCAGTTGCTACTCATGCTAATTGCATAGCAAATGGTTTCAATTCTACTAAGACAGAGTCATGTCCACAAGAATGAACGGACATTTCCTGGAGAAAAAGAGAGAGGCTGTCGATTCTATTCGCTCGCATGATGATCATTGGAAACCAGCACTTCTTGGCTTCTTTTTTTCTGTGCATAAGGGAATTCGTACTACAAATCCCTTCATTAGATGCTCTACGGAGCATGCCGAAGGATATGAATAAGAACGATAGGATCTATACTACGTTTGCTCCATAAGTTCAAATGGCAGCACGCGTGCTAAATGCCTCTACGAAATTCTTCAAGTCTCATTACCCTGAGAAAATCATGTACAGATAGCTCAGGCTGACATTTTACCTATACAGATAGCAAGCAAAGGCGCGTTGAATAGCATTTGATGAACAAATTCCTCAACTGCTGTAATCCTCGAGTAATCAGCAAAGCAAAATCAGACACGCATATAATGATGCTACCTAAATCTGTAGAAGACACATACTATGAGTGCAATTTTTCCCTATCTCCTGCACTCTCGTACGCAAAGCAATAATTAAAATGCGGCTGTTCCTCTATAAATTTCTCCGTTGTCGTATGTAGGGCTGGTGCTTAGTTCTGAATGCTTACGAGGGAAACAAAGAAAGGTCATTGTGTGTCTGCATTATGAGAACACTACTACTGTGAATCGAATAGGTTTGAGAAGGCTCCTGACTTCGCCTTTAAGATACACAATATCCGTTATCTCTTCCATCATCACTCTCCTCTATATGTCTTCTCTCGCTCTTTGCTCCTTCATCATTCCTGAACAGAATCCGTTCAGAGCTAAACGATTGTCTTTTCTCCCTCCCCTCTCTCACCCCAGACTGCCTCTCTCTACGTGTTAATGCCCTTTACTCCCATCATCGTAGAAAACCTGGAGAAAACAGTTTCTCTATACTAAAAACAACACTATACTTCCGCATCTTTATCCAATCCCTTCATGACCCTTGGATTGGGTTGATGAACTCATCAAGTTCTTAGTTTCTCTGTTTTGCAGAACTCAGCTCAACTTGCATACACGTGGACGTCCACAAGGATTTTTCAAGCCGAAAATGTTTAACAGAGAAACAAGATCAAATTGTCTGACCATTTGTCTCGCGGCCGCCCTCCACTTCAATTCAAGTCTGACAAATGCCAGTAGTGTGCAAAACACACGCACAAGAAAAACCCACCACAGAAAGTCCATAAATAATTACAGTTGTGTGAAAAATGATGACCCAACGGTCTCCCCACAACATTATTAATTGCGTAAGATTTTCCACACCCTATCTATCATAAGTGTTGAGTCCAGAAAAGGGGGTTAGACTAGATGCACACAGTCGGGCGGGAGCAAGCGTGCGTGTTTGTTTGAGAGAGAGAGAGAGAAATGAACTCCCGGCTGGCCCAAACCAGGCATTACAAATGCATAGCCAGACGAAAGCTATCCTTACAGATAATAATGATGCTGTTAGAATGTGCACATGATATGACCAAGGTGACGGTCGGGTAAATAATGCACAACTAGAGACTACCATTCACCTAAAAATCAACATATGTTCGTTTTAACTTTGTCTTTTCGCAACTTGATGAATAGCCAGAGTACCGTCCATGATATGTAGTCTTTGCACATGCATCTAATCCTCAAACTCATGTGAATACAGTATCATTTTGTAGATTTAGAGGTTTACAATCCGATAACCTACAAGCCTTCAGTAAGTCCAAAAATAATGTATTTCACAGTTTTTCATTATGGTAGTTGCACAAGGGATGGAGTAACTTGGATGATTCTGCTTCAGGGATAGGGATAAGAGGAACACAAATAGAGTAAAAAAAATGAGCTTTCAAACTGATCCTGAGTGGTGGCATTGTGAGAGGGAGAAGAACCGCGGAGATAGAGACAACAATGAAACTGGATTAGGAAGACGAAGGAGAGAAGGACATTTGAGATTCTTTGTAATGTAAAAGGAGAAGTTAAGTTTCCTGTTTCATCACGAGTCGCAAGTGAGTAGATGGACAGGGATGTACAAACCGACTATGTTCTTGACCTGGAAGTATCAACAGCGATGTGATGTGTGAATGGTAGTATCAAGAGCAATGATGGTAGAGTAGTATGGAGTGATACCAAACCATGCGATGGTCATGGTTATACACGCAGTAGCTAGGTAATAGCTGTAAAAAAAAGTCGTCTGGAGTGGAAGATGGAGAGAGGGAGAAACTAAGAGTAGAAAAAACATGAGGAGATGAGAGAAGGGAAGAGGAATATAGAGAGGTGGATACAACAGAGTTCCATAAATTTAGCAAACTATAGAACGAACGTGGAGACACAGAGTGAGGGAGAGAGTGAAAACTTGGAATTATTTCAGTCTGTGGAGGATGCACTTTAAAGAAAACTTTTCCTTCCTTGCTTAACTTATCCTAAGTCTTTCCCTTGCTCAAATACTCGCTCGACAGAAGTACTACTGCTCCTCTGATACTTTTCCTCCACATCACTTTTCTTTTCCTGACTACAATTGTGTCCCTCTTATGGCTGTAAATGAAGACGATTCACAACTCACCTCACGCTTGAACATGCTAAAATAAGGAGACTGTCTCATGCATGGAGTTTCTTTAAGGGAAAATTGCGTCAAGGTATCCCACAGTGCATCACGGCACTGTCAGCGTCCACACATACACAAACCTTCAAGACCAGGTTTTACTCATCTTCTCAACGTGTCAAGGATCTCTTTACCTGCTCCGTACATATTCTATAATGCCTTCGAAATTGCAGGAATGGACATCAGAATGTGGCGAGGAGTACATTTGCATTGTGCAATGTGAATGCACGCACTTTATTCTCTCCTTTTCTCATGCCTGACTTTAATATTTACGCCTTTTTGTCATATCCAGCATCTCTAATATCTGTCGCATTCCAGTAGTGCTGTAAAGCGCGTAAATAAATCTTTAGCCATTCACAAAGCCAGTTGCATAAGAAGGGAAGAAGGGGTGCTTGCTAAACAAATTCAGCTAGTGTGTCCCCACATACAGGAATTATTTTCCTGTCCACAACGACACGGACGTTTCCACATTACAGCTCGACTGGCGTTGCGGGTTTGTGTACACATATTTCTTCGTGACTTTTCACGCTCCTGCAAATAATCTACATCTATGATCCCGCCTAACTCCTTGTGCCCAATATGTATGCACACTCTCTCATTCGTTTCAGCTAGAAATACGTTAACAATCAATCTTGCCTTTTTATTTATGTCATGGCTTCTCAGTCTCGTTCTTTGATGACACATATCCCTTCCATACCTACTGTAAATAATATGAATGTGATGATGGACACACATGCTGTATGTGTATGCACTGAGCAATCCAAACAAGCCAGTCCGTGATAATATTCGGGATGCCTATTACGCAAAGCCACTCTTTGGTGTGAGAATGGGACGGGAAATGGTGTCGTTTTTCTACCTATACTGTCCAAAATAATGCCATTCTCTCAACTTTTCGTTATTCAGTACTGACAAGGACGATGGCGACTGTGACATTGGGAGCAGCGGCAGCTTGAGAAACAGAAATTATGCACGCATATCGTCAAGCTACTGTACTAATCGTCTTCAATTACAAGTCAAGACAAAAGCCTTTGCCTTCAGTAAGTCAATGCTACATGAAAAGTGACAATTATTTAGAGTACAGAATAGGAGAATTTGACATTGCAGCCACTTGTGTGGTTATTCTCTCTTCTTCTCTCACTTTCTCTGTCTCTAATCTCCACAAAGTTCGAACTGCAAGCCCTAGGGATATTGTTCCTCTGGTAATAATAATAATGGAACTTTATAGGGCAACCTCGTAGGACCTGTAGGCTTCGCTCATTCTAACAGTGTAGCACTTTGAACTCTCTATATAGATGTACTGACGATAATAATAATAACAATAGCGACTTTGATGACCGTATGGGTAAATGTAGATTGAACATTGGACCCTCTACGTGTTTCTCACTGTTCTTCACGGTAGGATCCACAGGTAAAAATGTTTTCAATGGGCGTTAAAGCCTCATGGTACTCGCAGTGGTGCAACTCAAGATGAGAGATGGTGATAGTGCAAGTTCTTTATTCCATTTGTGTGTGCTGATTGCATTGGAGAAGGGCTAATACCAAATAAGGATGTGAAATTTAGTCATTCAACCACAGATTGGAATGAAGCTCAAATATGAGTACCAATTAGGTACTATAATTAGGACAAAGTCATAGAAATTACAGGGCAAATGACTGACTGCTGGAGCTTGAGGGAGTCATTTTGCAAGCTGATCCCAGCTTCTGCCAATATACTTCGTTGCTATAGTGACAATTAACTGGCCAAATGATGTATCTTCCTTATTAACAATCTTTGCGTTTATCCCACGCTCTGCTGCTAACGGCTTTATTTATTTATTCAGTAAATCTAATTCTAGTAGGCGGAGTCGGCCCTGTTCGGAAGCTCATGTAAATCTTCGCGAGGGTCGTATACAGGCCGCAATGGTATCACCACAGATAATCTGAGATTGCAAGTGGATGCTTGCGTCTATGACTTAGCATGAAATTGACGCAATATTATCCATTCTCATAGTAAAACGGAAGGAGTGAGTCAGGAGACTTTCTATGAGTCCTATGCCTATACTTGATTTCTAATGTCATATGTCAAGTGGAACTCCAGATTTGGGCAGAAACATTTCGATTATTATTCCTCCCGCAGCCTCTTGTCAAACGCGTTCTCCTTTTGCTGACACAGCCGACGAACGATCTTGATGAGGACTACTGCTTGCACCAATCTGTGTTGGAAATGTGAATGAGCGAGAGCTTTCCTTCATAATTAACCGTCTTACGAAACTCAATGTGCTGGGTATGTGATGGATGTTAACTACGTCGTTGTCATAATGCCTTGACGTCCACAATATTGGCAGGCAACAATAACGGTGACAGGGAAAAATCAGGCCAGATAGTAATCACTATATTTGCCATTTTAGCCGACTGCGTACGTAACACTGCCAGCCAGGTCAGGATCACTGCACTGCACCTTGAATTCTAGTTATGGGCACTACGCATAGTATACTTGAATGTAACAAGCTTGTTGCAGTTGGGCACTTTGAGATATTCCAGCTTAAGATAGAATGGGGGAAATTGCAAAAGAATCTTACATGGAGGATCCACACGACCCTGACTTTCCTTGTATTCACTCAGATGTGATACACATGGTAACATTAGCACATGAAGCACTTATCTCTTTAAATTAAGATGGGGAACAATTAAAAATGTAGGGAATATCAAGTTTTTCCACGTGACAATCAATTCATCACGAGAAAGATAAAAGCGTGTGAATTCATACGAGGTATTTTCGAAAGCCTTCCAATAGCAGCTGCACTGAAAAACGCTTTCGATCTCACTGCTTGATTTCGACGAGCGCACGATGTTCCTCAAAGGCAGTTAATGGTGAACTAAAGAAATGTGAATTTGACTTGAAGCTATTAGTCGGTGGCTGCGTGAGTGATCGAACGTCATTTAAAGAGGAGAAGTAACCCTAAGGGTGGTGGGATGCGGCTGGCTCCGTCATCATCTTAATATGGTACATTATTACGCTGCATCTTGATGTACACTCCAAACAGACATTCACGAATGCATAACATTTTACATGTTCTTTGAACAGAGAGATATATACTTTCCACAGTATTGTTTCCCCCTTTACTCGAATGTGTGTACATAAGGACAGTCATATCATCAGATTACTCGGCGGTTCGTATCACCTGCTTGTAAGGGATCCAATAGTGTATTCAACATTTTCCGTTTGAGTCTAAGTAGATGGACAGCATCACATTAAGATGCATACAAATTCAAAATATCTCACCCCTCAGACCAAAACATTTGACAGAGCCAAATGAACATTCAATGTTGCTAAATCCATCGGTCTACCTCCTTTTGCGTGTGGGATAAGCTTAGTGTACATGCACAAAAGTTGTAGCTCACAACTCGCATCTCATCATCGTATCGAGCTTTCTGGTAGTTCACTCTCGCACATACTTGCACACAGAAATGTCCACTTGAACTAGTAAGAGATTATGGTGTAAAATATGAGAAAAAAAACTCTGCGTGTCCATGTGGAAAATTATGAGAGGTGAACAAGGAACCGGCCCAACCCTCAATCTCCTTACATGTTCCTTTGTAGCTGAAGACAACTGCATCTTAACTATGACGGGGAGAGCTACACCATAAGCATTTTAAAATTCCGGCCTACCTTTGTTATACATCATTTCCTGTGCGTCTGAGATCATCGTAGCCACATCGACGAAGGCTAGAAGATGAGAGTAATTAAAATCTGTGAGAGGGAAAAAGAGTGTGGAGGTGTTGACAATTATTCCAATCAGGCAGATCCCATCATTAACTTCAGTCACGTATGTGGTGAGATTTAGTTCAACCTACATCATCATAACCATGTGTCACTCATGATGTAACCGTTTAACATCAAAGTTTACATTTATTCCTGTAGCAAGAGGATGTCATTTTAACTCAGCAGCTTGACAGCACCATTCCGTAAGCAATACACCAATTTATTTATGCATCGAATAAACAGGAGCTTATAAGATATGTAATTGTTGCACTTGCTTTTGAAATGGGAGTCATTTGGCTTGGGGCTTATTTTGCACGAATGACGATGATAATGCAAACGATGCATGAAGTTTGTTTGGCGAAGCTATCCAATATTTGCAGCCGGTCATGCAAGCACTTGTCACCTACTTCATAATCATAAGAACAGTGCAGTGGAAGCACGTCGGCCCTATTTATGTTTTCAATTTGATCCCTTCCTGCAATGACTATTAGCGGGATAATTGATCATGAGCTGAACACTGACCAGGCGGTGCTCTAATAAAGAATCACAAACAACACGCCATCAACGGACAATCCTGTTTCACTTGGCGTGTTCCTGTATTGAATCCAGTTTAATTTTTGCACCCATATCCACAAGTTTATTTCCATAATAGGTCAAGTATCGAATAACTTTCCAGCTGAAAAGTTTCTGGGTCTCATGCAGCTGGACGCATCAAGAAGATGAACAAAAGCAGACAAAGAGCTCGGCTGCTGCCATAGTATTCTTTCTCCCATTATTTCAACTAAAATAATCAAAATATTATGAGGTGCACACTTGCGTTAAAAATATGCGGAAAGCTATTTTGATTGCATTTGTTTGTATAGTGATTGCTATGTTTCATGTGGGTTCGGAACATATTTCTGACTCTTTTGCACATTATTCAATGAAACGATGAATAATGAAGATTATATTTTTTCCTGCTGCGCAAAAACGTTAATTCACAGATACTATTTTTCCTTCCACGTCACTTGAAAGTTATAAAAGGTTATAAGCTAAGTAGATTAGAGCCTTTATCTATTTCGTGATCTTTACCTTATCCTACTCACAGGTGCTTCTTGGTTCGTAGTCCAAACGTGCTGTGGTTGCTTTCACGACGATCATCTGTTCATTGTTCGCTCGTGGGAGCTTATTAACCATGGAACATGTTGGAGACGAAAATTGAATTTTTAGGACAAATATGTACATAAGAGGTGTGAGCATCAGAACGGCCCTCGCATTTCCTTACGTGGCGGTATTAAGAACGAGAGTACAAGCGAACTGCTATTGAGAGTATCTTTGCAACAAGTTTGGATCAGAAGTGCCATACGCTCCTGTTTTAATGGGAATGGATTCAAGTCTGGGCATATCCGCTGGTGCGTGTCCTCGCCACATGGCCTGGATATTTTGCGTAAGCAGAGAGTAAATGATGTGGCTTGAGGAAAAGACTATACGTGATTGGTGGGACGTAAATCAGCCTTTAGAATTGACACCTAACTTGTCTGAGCGTAATTGCGTGTCTGGGTGTGTATAGGAAGCATCAACTTGTTTCCTCTGTCCGTGAAAATGCTTTTTCTGCGGCTGGTCAACTTCGTGAAACTACTGCTGACCAGTTGTGTCCACTATGCAGTAGCACTCTCAGACACGTGTGAGCCACGCACGACGACCCTCCTGGAATACAAATGTTCCTCTGCTCCATCACTCACATACGGACACACTCTTCATGGATGCTCACATGTGAAATGTACTCGACGGCTAAGATTACATACTTTTTCGCCTGTCAAAAGGCCACAAATGGCACATACAACCACGGGACTCTAAAGCTTCAATTGAGCATTATGTAATTGAAAAGGGGATGGACTATTTTCTCCAATGGACTGCAACTGCAAGAGGATACGTGTGCACTTGTGACGTCTCTATGTGTAGAAATCTTGTAATAAAACAGCTCCTAGGTGTAGGACATTTCACAGCCTATGCCCTACGTTAACTGTGTGCAGCAGAATAATCGATGGGGGGAATTCGAAGTACGTTTAGTTCCTTCTCTGAGTTCCATTGCACACTTTTGACATCAGTATTACATAAGTTCGGACACACTCCGCTCGCCGTTCCCGGCCATTGGGAATATTGGGATGGATCTTGTACACGGCTATTCCTCCTCTCACAGGTCAACTAATATTTTCCTTGTCCCCCTGTCATGTCTCCCAGGCACTCTCTTCTTCATCTTGAGTAATGATGCGATGGTTAAGTATCTGTGAGTAAACTGGGTAGTGCATCGGCCAAAACTCACCCGCGCAAAGCTATGGCAACGATCACCTACGTCATTTTCATTTAATTCTCCGTACTCCCCTGCCATCCTCCATACTGTTTTAGGACGAGTCACGTTGGTCTAGATGTTAGAGCCTCCGCTTGAAAGACGCACATAGAGGGCTCAATTCCCTGACTCGACCACGGCGACCGTACTCGGAGAACTGAACGCCGGCCGCCCCGTGTGCAGAGAGAACAAAAATGGCCAGCCCGCTCTCCCCTCTGTACAACGGAAATTGACCCTTGGACCTGTGAGATAACGCGCCATGGAATCCCAACAGCCAATGAAGTACCCAGAAATACTGAGATGAGAAAGGAAGACATAAGACATCGGAATGACATTGGAGCAGATTCAGGCCAAACGGAGGAAGACAATGTAGTTGGAGTCCAACGGGGAACGACAGGGTATTATTGTGCTGGCTGCAACGGTGTCCCCGATGAAAAAGGGGGAGAAGAGTTACTTAAACATGAATTTGCGTAACATTGTAATTGTCTAAACTTGTATGTAAAGCCCGGAAATGATAATGTTCATGATGCTGTAAAAACGATAAGTAGAATCGGCTGAATAAATATTATTATTATTATTATATACCTTTTTAGGGATTTCCGTTGAAAGGCTGTCATGTAATGATGCAGCTCAATGTTGTTAGCCGGCTGATGTCAGACTGAAAGTGATGACACTTGAATCATATTTGTTTCACACAGCAACTGAAGAAGATGAGTTTGCTGGTCAGTGGAGCCACCAATGATGTAGACTCGTCCACATGCTCACTCAAAGCCTCATGGTGAACAGAGATAATACGCAGTTTGCGCGGTACGACGTAGAAATATATATGTCATCGTCAATATAATTTTAACATGGGCTGCCATCACGTTTACACGCGTTATGTTTGTGTTACGTTGATTTTCGCAAACAGCCTAACGGTCAGGCTGAAAATTGGCTATATTAATAACCAGCATAGAGAAGACATTGTAATGGAGGGAGCTGGCAGTGAAGACCGCGGCAGGGGTGCTGTAGGGAGTTAATAAATGAGTTTTATGCACTCCTTACAGGAGCTATGAAAGGAAGGAATTTGTTCACGTCTTGTTGGTTTCTTGAACTTGATGATGGTGATAGGGCCTGTCTGGGTTGTACGTTTGACCGGTCCATGTGCGTGTATTTACAATAGCAGCAGAGGAATCAAGCATATTGCACCCCCGCGTTTACAATGATGACGACGGACACATGCAATATGCAGTTTAAATGAGTTTCTGAGCTAGCTTCGTTTCTCATATTGTCAAGCCACTCAAGAAACATTACGCAGGAGCTAAAAGAGACAAATCTACGGATTGCATGCCCATTCACTCACACGTTTAACTTGACAGGATGAGAGGAGAAGGAATGTTCATATATGGGCGCGAAATAATGGCAGCACATCGTATAATCTAGAGGAATAATTACTTGTTTCACTGCGTTAAGCTCAGTTGTTCATGACTTGAAGGAAGTCAATCAATCCTGAGTACTGAAGAGATTAAATAAGTGACAGTAGAACTATCTGAGTAATTGAAAGTCTCAGTGCTGAGAGCGTCACAAATGTGAATGTAAACGTATACTACACACCAAAGCCTCTCACAAGCGAGCCTGAAAAATTATTATGTTTGTCTTCAATACCACTGCAACAAATACTGAGCGTGTAAATTGCAACAAACTACCTCTCGCTCGCCTCACATCTCTATCTTATAAGGAAAGACTATTTTCTCCTACTAAATCTGGATTCAAATCATTCAACTCAAGCTGTGAAATCGATCAGTAATTAGCAGCGACAGGTGTAATCAAGGTGGAGGTGTGAATGTTGAGCCGACGACGCATGTTGTTGTATGGCTGCGTTGATATGCCAAAATCCGTCATACACAGGAGCGATCCAATTGTTCACAACGGTCAGCCTGAAAGGGGTGATGGAGTCTGAGAGGAACACGGCCTTTAAATAGGCTAAAGCCTAAATAGGAAATGACATGTATTTACGATGTTGTCATCGAATGTTTGTGAGGGATAGGAACAAGACAGTCGTGACTTTGTGGGTTCCATCATTAAGACCTGCATACAGCACTTCCGTTGGCACATGGCCTTTGTACTTCAGTTCCCCTGACTCGAGCAATGCAAAAGAGCATAAGAAGTGCCACCGCATCGGTGAGAATCAAGTAATTATTATTAGTCAGCGCAGAGATAAATTTTATAAACGGCTGAATGCGAGTTCCTACATGTGCTAACTCGTGAACATCATCGTTACGGATAATAAACTACTCTCCTACGAGCGCATGCCTTGTTCTTTGCGAGATTATTTCTTCTATACTGCCAAAACCCTCCACCAATATTTGCGGTACGATAACACACAGATACATATGATTCTCCTACGCCAGCACTTATGATAGCATCACAATTCTTCGGCCGTTGCACTTTTTGTCTCTGACGGTTCATTTACTCGCTATTATTCCATCCTGTAAATTCCTCCAACTGACTCAGGACATTGTAGAACATATTTGAAGGGATAAGAGTGCGGGAGAGGAGCAGTGTCCATAAAAGACCACCTTGAGAGAAAAAGTTTTATCAGCCCACATGCTCGTCATTTCCACCCTATCAATTTATAGACGTCACCTACAACAACATCCCATCCTTCCTTAAGTCTCAGTCTGTCCGACAGCTTAACATTTTATTGTACTCTCTTTCTCTCTCTCGTCTCCGTTGCCGCCACTGCTACCGGATTTCTGACCATTTTTATATCTTTCTCTGTATTCACATCTGCCCGCCTCATTTCGCCTGTCGGTACAAAGACTTGATGCAGGCGTAGAATGCTGGTAGTTTTGCGGCGCACAAGCCTCTTGCACAATGCTTGTTAACATTCTGTCCCTCAATTCCATATTGGCCATTAATCAACGCCAACAAAATATTTCATACTGGATCTGATACCAGCCTTGCTTGTCGTCTAAACCGCCTCTCATAAACCAGTTATCCCACTAGGGCGGACCACATCAAACTCGGTCCATCTTGGCTCGCAATCGATTTTTAAGACATGCTCGGCTCTTCCATTCCTCCTTTGGGTAAGAATGGAAGAACTCTGCAGGTGGTTTCATTGCTCTCGACGCCACACGCATACACAAAGTAACGTACAGATTATGAAAAACAAATGTTTAAGAAAATAAAATCCTCCTGATTGGTTACAGATTGATAAATTTAATTATGAGCCTATCCATGTCGTCGGGTATGCGAAGAACATTAGCCGGCACACGGAGAAAGTTTCTCTGAAGATATATCTCTGTCAACGTGTTAAGAAAGAGACTAGACGGGGAGACGAAGTGCCAGATGCTCCTCCACTCATAGGATCTACCATATGGGACAGTGAGGATGGAGCTAGAGACCAGCATCAAGATTCTTATTCTATTGATCAGGAAAAATTCAGAGTGAGAGGCTTTGAATTAATATTTTATATTCACTGGAGAGTATATAGATGTGTGTATGTGAGAGAGAGAGAGAGTGGGCATGTGAAAATGTGATGCGTGTGCTCGTGAGTGATGGGAAGGGAAAGAGGAGTAGTGC